>PVMI01065162.1:0-16530 GCA_008528875.1 Aulacorthum solani | reverse complement strand
TGAAACGTTTCGAAGATGCGTGTCCCGACGAGGGTGAAAAATAAATACTGCCGAAAGGGACACACGTAAATTATCTAGACAGACGAGCATTGTCAGAGCAAATATTTGGCAACCGCGTGTTTGTGTTGAGTGTTAATGGACGCGACGATATAGACTAATAGACTCCGTTTGGCCAGCTCTTATAGGTACATATTTTATTGTATATAAGAGCCGACGGAGAGTCTCTGGAAGAAAAATATACACTGCGAGCAGATAAAGAGACAACCGTAATGGCAAAACCATTAACGTAACGTTCATCGGTACATGCTATAAATAGAAGGAGTGCGCCATTGTAAATAATATAATAATATAGATAATATCTACGATGTATAAGAAATCGAAGTTATCTCGTTGTTATGATACGTGTCATTATTATTTTATATCCCGAAGAAGGTATAATTGTTGGCAGTTCAAATTGTATGATAATACATGCATATGCGTAATCATGATGATAAAAACCGAAAAACTATTGTAGTAGAAGTGTCTATATAATTATTCAGAAAAAACCAATTAGAGAAAAATCTGCAATTTTTTCTTCTAGTATAAATGGTAATGTACTTGTAGTACAGAATATTATTATACAGGTACTTATAAAATAGTTAAAACATACTTAAATAATAATAACAGAGGACCTGCCAAGTATTTAAGAAAATTCTCGAGCAAACCAAACACATACAATTATTATACCTACATACATACATATATGTTGTAACTTGTATTAATATACAACAATAACAATACTATACGCTATGCCGATGAGGAGCCCAACGTGGCCATACATCATCAGAAAAAAATATGAAAGAAAATAGAAAAATAAAAAACGGTGAAAAAACCACAAACGCCGACGTTGGTCGATCGGGATCGGTAATGTGGGGGAGGGTTTTCAGTGATGGCGGGAGGGTGCCGAGCTCGTTAAGGGTACGGTTGTGGTGGCAGCGGTGGTGGTAAAGCGGCGACGAGCAAACGGCGCCTTATGGTCTGACGTGGGGTTGTGCCGCTAATTGGGCCGCGCTAACGAGAATACAAAATGCTCTCTTTCTCTCTGTATACCTCTATCACTCCCTCTCGCTCGCGCGCACCTCAGAAAATTCGACGCAGACAATCTCCGCGAGTTTTGCGATATCCGTACTCTGCAGTTAATTCCTGGGGGCACATCTCGTTTGTGATGCACGGAGACTTCGGCGCGAGTATACGTTATTAAGACAACAATATTTATGTTGCGCAATTAAAATCTCTTTTCGCGGAAACCTCTCAATATAATATTATATTTGCGTTTCCTTCGGCGAAGACGGCCGTAACCTTCGGATAAAACCACACTACGCCCTGTCCGGTGGACTTGCAATTATTACACGATGAGCTGCACGCCTGCAACAATACCGCGTCGAACTTATAAAGGGCCAATTAAAAAAAAATTATACATAAAACCGGCGGGAGGACGGATAGGAAAAAGAGTGGATATGGCTCTCGTTCCCGCGCCGAGGTAAATACGAATAATAATAATTAATACCAGATGTTCGATTCGTCAGCATGCGGAGTAGTAGTATCACCGTCGTCGTCGTCGTCGCCGTCATTATTATTATAATAATGTTTCGAGTGTCGGCGGCGGCGACACGAGACACTAATTAGACGCGCGCCCGCTTTATAACCTGCAACGCCTCCGAGCGGTTGGCACCGGAGAGCTGTGGCACGGCGGCGTGCCCTCCTAACAAGCTGCAGCACAGCTCGCACGGAACTACATATTAATAATAATAATAATAATAATAACGCTCGGCGGCAATCGCACAAATGGTAATAATAATAATAATTATTATTATTATATCGTTATTATATCGAGGAAGACGACGTTCACACGGGCATAGTTCGCAGTCGTGCACTACAAGCATGTATAGTCGTATATTGTGCAGCCGTACGTCATTATATTATATACATATATATCACATTATTATATATTGTACCTGTGGGGTAAACTGCCACGAGTCATATCGCACTCCACCGATACACAGAGCCCACGAAACGAATACGAGCCAATTAATATCGTATGGGGAACACTTCCAAAGTTTTGTGACGAATGCACAGCCGTCCCGATTTTATCTTTTAAAAACCTTTACGATTAATTGCCAATCATATTTCATCGTACTCGACGTTATGTGCAGGCTGATTAAAATAATTGGTATGTATTCACGATAATGTATATACACACAAATTATTTATACATCCAATTATAATATTTGACTCGTTCAAAAGTAATCAAATTGGTGTTTTATCGTAGAAACGAGTACATGATGTTGTATGTATAATTAAAGGGCCATGTACCGTTTGCAGGCTAATGGCGGTGGATACAAATCTCGACCTGCAAGGAGTGGGTGACAGATTTTTTAAAAATAACCTATAGGAGCGGTGTGGTGTTTGTCAAGTCTCTGTGTGAGCTTTGATGAATACCTATTAAACATTTTCTAAACTTCTTTAAATTTCTTTCTAGAGCCCGCCTCTTTTGTCTAGAGTGACAGATGAGCATATTTTGTAAATATTTTAATACACATTGCAGGATTCAAGCGATTTTCAGACACTGGAAGGCCTCGAGGTCCTTATATACCTCACACCCACACCTACACGTTATTCCGGGTCTTCGTTTGGTCACCCAACCGATGACGACGACGACGACGACGACAACGCGCGACTTGGCTTGTACCAGTTATACCACATACGCGGTAATGCGGTTACGCTCGCAGCCATCACAACTACTGCAGCTTACACGCTGCGGTCCAACCATCTTCTTGTAGGTACGCTTGTGTACTATATATATATTAGCTGGTGTGTACGTGTCGTCTGAGCTAATTGGAGGAACGCTCCAGGTACTGTTTTCCCCGACCCCAGAGAACTCAATATATATATATATATTGTTGTTGTTGTAGTTGTTGTATCGTTTATACTTCTTCGACTACTTCTCATCAATAACTAGCCGAGCGAGCGACGCGCCGCGACGCCCCCTCGGGACGATCGAGCACCCGTAAACAATCCTGTTATGTGCCGCCAACGATTCGGGGAAGTCGTAATAATAATAACATGGTTATACGTTACGGTACACGACGTATATATAAAGGCGGTAAGTGTGAGGTATGTCACACGATGTAAAATAATTTTCATTTTAGTTTTTTTTTTTTTACTTTATACGTTATTCCGAGTATATAGTTTTACTAGAATACGTAGTAGGATATAGGAACTGGCGGGGGGATCAACCCCTCCGATGTATGAATTATGCCTCCCGATCAACTTTCAATATTAAACAGTTTATTCTCGTCTATGAATCAGTGAACTTCTAATATTATGACTAAAAGTCCTACCTAAACGTAGTAACGTACTCGGTAATTAATTAAGGGAAAAATAATAAAAATACTAAGAAAACATCTCTTTGTATACACATGGAGTTTCAATCAAAACTTTGAAAATGACTACAACTGTTGATACAAACAAAAAAAAATTCTTTTTAACACTAATTTTGACAGTATAATAAAATGTATTATGTTTGCTAGTCCACTTGTCGAATAGTGAGTCAGTCATTGTTAAACTGAATTTCTTTTATCCCCATCTGCGTGCAGTGTCAATCGTCCTAGTTCTATACTCTTGAGTATTTAATAAATGACAGAATACGCAAAACGAATTGAAATCGAACAATAAAACAACAATTTATGTGTTTATGTTTTTACGAATTGACAATAAAAAATTAATTAAAAACTGAACGATGAATATATTTTCCAATTTGTCGGCGAAACAATGAGTTAGGGACAGTTATCCTCGAATATGACAATACACAAATGACAAAAAAAAAACATTTCAAACGAATTCATTAAAACTGAATATTATTGGGTAATTATATGAATGATAATAATTTTCGAAAAAGGAATAATCATTTTTCACGTGACAATTATTGTGAAGCAGATAAATATTTAAATATTGCAATAGTTGTTCTGTTTAACTTGGTTCGGCGTATATTATGTGTTATGATGGAAATCCTAGGACACTGTATACAGTGTAAACAAGTAACTATCGTGTAATTGCGAAATCAACTAAATGGAAACTAATTAAATCGGCACTAATATAAACGCACAATATAATGTCGTTTACTCGTTTACAATAAAACGAAATAGGCACATAGTTTACCTTCATATAATATAATATTATTACATAATCTAAAATAATAACCATAACAAACAATATAAATTCTAATCTCAAATTTTAGTTACGACTTGTTATTGTATAATGTACCTATATAGGTATATTTAATAAAAACAAAATGTCTGGTAGGTAATTATTTACTTAAATTATATATAATTAACAGCAGAAAACGTAGATTATGACGATTTAGCCATTTAGAGCGCGATGGGATTTTGTTACTCACTATTTTTATAACCGGGTCACAAATCCTCCAGAGTCAAATATGATATTTTTTATATAACATGATATGCTCACCCATTTGATCTATTTTCATGACTTTTCTCCTCGGTTAAATGTCCTGATTTCGAAATTGGCACGTCTATGATATTGGATAGTAATTACTAATCAACGATAAGTATAATCATTATAAAATGTGCATATCATGTGCCTGGTAAAGTATGATATTATATTGTACACCGTATAGCAGCAGACCCACGACAATATTATTTCTCGTGGGCTTACGACGATACACGCTCACTTTTGTAAGGCCGCGTACGGCAATTTAATTATAACTCGTTAATAACAAAGATAGATATTGTTAATTTTCGAATCGAAATCGAGAACCAAATTTTCAGGCCAGCCATGTAAACTATATAGGGTAAGTTTCGACACATACACACACACACACACACACACATTTTTGTCATTAAATATATATAACACGCCGCCGCCGCCGCCGATTTTATATACATATTATGCGCGTAGATTGCGTGTCGCCCGAAAATGGTGGAGAATGAAGAGCAGGGTCTTTGTTGGGCGCGTTGTTCTATTACTGCGTCTAATTGGTTCATACTCATTAAAAAGCCCTCGTCGCTAACACCGTAGTCGTCGTCGTCGTCGTCGTCGTCGCCGGCCGAGTTCTAATTTAACCGGGGCGAACCTCATTATATTGTCGACCCGTGTCTGACGGGTGGTGTGGGGGGGCTGGGTTGGTAGGGTTAGGGGTGTGGAGGGATGTTATATATTTTACGTGTGTATATATACGTGTACACACACGCGCTCGAGTCGAGCAGACGAACTTAACTCGCTAACTAACAAACCGCCTCCTTCGCCGCCATACGCACCTCCATACGTATATACTATATTGTATACACTACCCGTCCCAGACTTGCACGACTCGGAGAAGAGTATATACGGACGGCGGCGGTGGCGTGGCGGTGGCGGTGCGTTATTATTATAACAACGCGAAAAGCCACGTCTTTGTTCTCTCGAAAACGGTTTCTAATTTTAATAACGACGACGCGTTTTAATTCGTACAAATATATCATGGTACGGCGAATAATATATAGGCGTAGGTACGCGTGCGGGGGCCGAGACGTATATAGTGTGCGACTATGCTGCAACCTCATTAGCTAATCGCGATTTTTTAAACAGCACAAGACTCGGGCGAATATACATTTTGTGAACAACGCGCAGTTCGGCTTTCATATCCTCAGAGCTGCAGCTATTACAACAATATTATTAATTTATCAAAAGGATACTCGTCATTTGAATACACCGCCGAGGCTATCAAACGTATATTACAATATTATAAAATATATAATGCGTACAAAGACGAAAAAAACTGATTTTTTTTTTTACTTTTAAATCAACCGGATTACCAGTTTTCGAAACGACTCGTCAGATAGAGGTGGCAAATAAGACACCTGCAGCTGATGACGATAATATATTATAATGTACGTATCCCATGTGAGTGTTATTGTACGCCCGCCGCCGAACGTCGTCTCTTATCCGACAACTTGACCGCCGCCGCCACCGATTACTTACCGGCAGACAACGTAGGTATATGTATATAGTGTATGTGTTTATATTATATACATAAATATATGTTGGAAAAATGAATGACGATTAAATTATTTAATCGTTTCATATCGTCCGGATGCGTACGCTTAATTTTAAAATAACTCCCATACGCGTACATAATAATATTATATATTAACATGTAGATGTATATACATTATACGGTATACACTGCATCCTATATAAACCCGTCAAACGACAAAAAATAAAACATTAGTTTTGTTTGTAACGTATTTGAACTTAAGGATAAGTTTTAAGTAGTATTGAGAACAGGTGTGTGAGTGTGCCAGTTCACGACGACTTCGAAATGGATTATCGTATTATATACCTGCAGTATAACATAAAATTATATTATCATGTGATGAAGATGACTAATCCTTCCTATACAAGAATAATGAATAGGTCGGTCGGTCTTATAAGAAAATCGAAACCATCCAAGTCATTAAAAAT
This sequence comes from Aulacorthum solani, assembly GCA_008528875.1. Classification (NCBI taxonomy): domain Eukaryota; kingdom Metazoa; phylum Arthropoda; class Insecta; order Hemiptera; family Aphididae; genus Aulacorthum; species Aulacorthum solani. The sequence continues at coordinate 10,029 of PVMI01065162.1, read as the reverse complement.
ACGTGTTCGAGACACTTCGGATGTAATTTGTTCGTTATTATTATATTATATTATTATTCTACATAATATTATTTTCCGAACACTCGATTCCGTTCATTACTATCTACTATATCGTTTTGTTCTCGCGGTTCATAATGCACGCATTATAAACGATATGTACGACCAATTATAGAGACACGTGTTTTCTTTAGAATGATTATCATACATAATGATAGTTTTTGTTTTTAAATACTTTTCCTTGTAATCATTTTTTTTAAGATACAATAGAAATGCTTTGTTCTTAACATTTTTAAATATTCTCAAAATGAAAGGATAAATAAATTTATCTTTAATAATAATCACTTTTAACATTATCCAAATATTCATATTATACGAGAAAAAAATCAACAAAAACGGCTGAATTATAAGAACTAAGAAATTTTAGGAGTGGTTAAATTTAAATAAAATATTCTATTAAAAAATATGTACTCACCTACGATTTCAAATAAATAAAAAATACGAAACATAAATATGTTTTTCTAGGTTTATCATTTACTGAGAAAATTAAATTTAATGAGTTATGCCTTATGCCCATATTACTGCAGTTTTGAACAAAATATTAGAAAATGCGCCTTTAATCATAGAACTATACCGCTTGAAAGGAACAGGTTTGTTATGTAAATATTTGTTTCTCGTATTGACTGTTGAATTGAAAATGTTTGGTAAACAGTTGTGAAATTGTATTTATTTTTATTTGCAACGGTCCTAACTACACTAATGTTTAAAATCATTCCAGCTTAAAACTTTTAAATTCAACTGTATAAGCAGAAAATAAACCTACACAACAAACACGTCAAAATGTGTTTAGGGGCTTAAAATAATATACTTTCTTGCCTTCCTCAAACACAAGCTGCACAGGTGCGTATTCGAATTTTTTTCTGTCGAACGGTACGTATCTATAAACGTTCCGTTTGTCTTAAAACTTCTTTCGACGAAACCCGTTTATATGTATTTAATTTGTATGTATTTATATAGTAAGCAACTACCCGAGGAATGACATTATAGAAACCTCACCAGAGCTGGGGCTTTCACACAGGACTGGAAAGGGAAAAAAATAATATACACCACGTTAATACGTAATTTACTCTACACACACACACACACACACACACACAAATACAACACAAAAAATCTTATTTGTTTAATATTCCACGGTTTTCATACGCAAGTCTTACCATATTAAGGTTTCTCGGTGGTTGATCGTGATCTTCTGCAGAGCAAATATCGAAATACAGCAGTGCAGTGCATACAGCAGAGGGTTATATTGGATTTAGATGGGAGCGGTGCGTTATGCGGGGAGAGGCAAAAAACGTCAAAGAGAGAACGTGTCGGCTTTTATTGGTACCAATAGAGAGACCAACGCTTACTCGGAACATTAAAAAGACCCATTTCTTTTAATATAAAACCCACACGGAAACATAAGTCTGTTTGTAAACCGTTCAGGGGCCAAAAGACAAAACTGGTATTTATTCTATCACCGCTGCAGAATATCGGACGACTGAAAGTATTGAATTTTTGTCGAACATTCATTTATATATATTTCTCTGTTGTACACAATGACAATTTTGCGTTATAAATTTCGATTAAACTCAAAAACCTAGTATCATACAAAATAAAGATGACATAAGAGTATAACACAAACACCAACGGCCGATATTGATATATTATTTGTTAAGCGTTTTTAATCGGTCTGGAAAAACAGCCACTCAAAAAAGACTCTCTTATTTTTCTCTCCCTCACTTTAGTAACTCGTACTTTATAGTCTTAAAATAAAACAAGATTTCGTATATAATATATTATGTGTACAGTAAAAAGGAGTCGTGTCCCCACTAAATTCATTTATTTGATTGTTCCAGCCTAACGGGGGCTGTGTTTATATGAACAGAGACTGCTGCATTTCGAGTGGTCGGTCAAATATGTATATGTACACTAATGGTGTGTCCGACTCCTAATGATGTACAAGCAATGTCAATTACAGAAAGTGTTTTAATTCCCCTCTTTCCTCGACCCGCCCAACGGATCATTTCGTTCTCGAATAGGTTCCCCGTTCCCGCGTCCGAATAAAAGCTTTTAACACACAAATGGCGCAATGTTCGGCGTGTGCCAACGATTACTAGCTTACGTATATTNNATTTAATAACCATAAAATGTATGTATTAAAAAAAAAAAAAACAAGTGTCTACCTATGTATAAATAAATTTAAACCAGTATCACAGCTGCATTCACTGACAGTATGAATGTCGAGAAAAATATTATGTTATTTTCACAAGGATTACAGAACTTGAATATTCATGTTTTGTACACTTTCAGAATAATAATAATATAAAACAACTAATTCGGTTGTATGAATGTTATTATGAATGAATTATTTAATTTTAATTTTAATAAAATATTAAAAATATTAATTTTCAAAATTTAAAATATATTCTTGGGATGCCAAAGTATGCAAAAAGATACACTTACAAGTTGATTGCCTGACTCCTAAAGTATCAATGACAATATGACATTTTAATATAAGTTAAATTATGTAAAAATTAGAAGTCTATTTCAGTCCATATCTGGAAATATTTTATACGAATAACAAGTATTATATAATATTTTAAAACGTAATTTTTTTTTTAATAATAGTTTAGTTAAAAATAAAGCATTATTGGAAATAGTAATTAAAAAATTTAATTGGGTGAATTTAAGTAAAATATATTTTAGTATTATTGTTAGAAGAGGTAGTAATTTTAAATTAATTTTAAATATGTACTTAAATACAAAGCTACAAAAAAAACTAAAATATGCATAACTAAACATTTATATTCTGTCAATTACTTACAGTCTATTTGTGTAGACCAATTTGTTACATATATTGATTTAACTTGAAAATCAAATAACAATTTAAAATAACTAACGATAACTTTATAGTTAGTTTAGGTTTTAATATTTCAATAAAGTATTGATAACATTGAATCTATATATATCTTCATAAACATTATTCATATCTCTCATAATATTATATATTTAAAGTTAAATTTGATTCTTTTAGGTAATTTAATAATTTGTCAGACAATACGAAACAAAAGTATATTTGAAGCATAGGTACTTAATACTAGTAAAATATACAAACTAGAATTTTCTTTTATAACAATTATTATTAACAAAATAAATTATGTTACAACATCAAAATATTAAAACAATTAAATTAAATAATTTTCATTCACCTGATATTTGGAGTAAAATGTGGGCTATATATATGAAGTTAAATTAAAACGCAATTGAAATTATTGCATAATCGTTTTTTGCATCCGCCTTAGGATAAGAACCATGAAGTGGAACTGTTACACACTATATAGTTTATTAATAATTGCAATAAATAATCAGTGAACAAGAATAAAAAAATACTTATAGTAAAATAACTCCAAAATGTACGGACCAAACGATATATTTTTTATACTTTTTAACGTTTTAACGTGATGTATTAGTGTAGTACATTAGTAGGCAGATCCATGAAATTGCCATTTAGGCCAATTATAAAACAACTACACACAAAAAGGGTCGACATTTATAGCAAAACATAAACTATACACGCAACCGAAATGCATTTTATACATTCTAGTTTACTAAAAATCCAGGATATTGCATGCAAGGCGTAAAATTAAAATTACCTCAAGATTTAGTAAGTACCTATCCATATTATGTGAAAAATAATTTTAAGACTGACAATTCTTTCAACGACGTAATTTATTTGATGAGATATGGTTATAGTTTTGTGATTTTATGAACTGACACTATTGCATTAATTCAACTTTATATTACCATTAATATTTACTTTTTATTTTTTAAAAGAATATTTACAATCTGTGCAACAAAGCATAATTAGAAAATAACAATAATAATCCACACAAAATAATTGCATTATTTATTATTTTGTCTAATTATTGGCTTTCAAAAAAAAAAGGTAGGTTCCTTATACATACAATTATTGATAGACACATTATTGTTATTAATAATATTATATAATATACGTCTAGAACAACTTGAAAATGATCCTATGTTCGTTGAATTATGTCTAGCAACCGAACGTCTGTTGCCAAAAATGTTACACCCTTTTTCATCGTGTCGTCACAATTTAATTCACACGACCCGAGGCGTTATATTACCCCGGCTCCCCTTACGTTTTCACCCGAACGCGTACGTTAAATCTTCTTTTTTTATGATTATAAAATACCGAATTTTCGTACGGGGGAATATTCGAAATACGTGTGGTGTGGTGTACGTCTATAATGAGATAGAAAGAGATCGCGATTGCCGATTTGAATAATAAAGCCAGTGGCCGTAAAAGAAAAGGAAAAAAAATAAAATAACGAAAAATAAAAAAAAATAAAAAACCCCGTAAAGGGTTGTTTTTACAAAAGGGGCAGTGGAGTGGTGGGGAGGGGGATCATCGAATTTATCTTTTGTGTAATAAAATCGCGTCCGAGTCCGCAGTAATTGCACCGAGGACGGAAGGATCCGTGCGGGTCGGTGCAGGACATCGTCGACATTTGCATGCGCTCATTGAATGCACGCACAGGCCTAGTAGACACGTAATTGGAGTGGTCTGCGTTTTTGTCTGCAGCTTCAGTCCTAACGAATCTCTTGTTTGCGTGCAACCGCAATCTTTACTCGTCGTCATACAGTGTTCGACGAAAGCCTACCGACCCCGAAGAAAACAGACGGCGCGCGCGCGCGTTCAGGGTGACACGAAATACCTACCTACGTTTTTTATTTTTATTTTTTTTTAGTTTAGTTTATGACAAACGCACTTTTTAATGACTTTCCATTGTGATTTAAAAAAAAAAGTACGATTCGTATTAGAAAATCAAACAATATATTATATAAACGAGTAGACGAGTAGACACACGTAATATGTTTTAGGTACGTAGAAAAATGTAATACAATAAATTGGAAAGTCAAATCCCGCAATAAATTTGTATCTCTCAAACGGATCTAATTACAAGTATTGGCTTAGAGAATAGAGAAAAATCAAGAAAAGAATTTTCGATTTTGCAGGGTTTTTTATTTTTATTATTATTGCAGAAACCTTATCTTTAGTGACCATTCGTTATTTTCCGGTCCGTAATTGACAAGAGAAAAAACACACACCCTCGCCACCACGGTAGTAATCTATTTCTCATCATACACACGGCGATATATATATAAGTCTTGGGACAGAGAGCGTGCAGGAGAAGAGGTGAAATGAGTTTAGTTATTACCCTGCACCATCCACCCACAGTCTTTATTTCCACCGTGTGTTTTCGTAGCCGACGTTAAAAATTATTATAAGATGACTTTATATATATATATACACCGTTAATGGAAAAATTATCGGAGTGAACATTTTTTTCATTAGATCTACTCCTATACCGTTCAATATTGTTTCCTGTCATCGATGTTCGATTCCAATCTCTTTTGATTGCTATACAACAATGATAGATTCATACAGATTGGATATAATTTATATTATTTATGTTACAGACAGTAATCCTCGATTTTAGGTAAAGTCGATAGTAACAGAAATTCCAGAAAGCCACCGTAAAGAGATGTAAAGAATTCATAATTTGATATTGTCCTATTATTCTCAATCCTAATACCTATGTATTATATTTTCTTTGGAAAAAAATCCAACGGTGATAAAAATAGGATTAGAATTATTAAATTTTGTCTCTTGTTTAAGAAAATGTTTCGTTTTTACATAACTCGAATAGGCATCCAACGCAATATTAAAAACATGACTTGCAAAAAATAATTACAAATTAGTTTGGAAAATGTTTTTAAAATAAAAACTATTTTCTCGATGTTATACAATGCCTATAGGTAACTAAATAATATGTCAAAACTCACTATAATATAGTTATTACCTAACTAATAATATACGTATAACCAATGTATTCCATATAGTATAGAATGAAATATGGATAGGGTTTTGTATTTCAATTTTAGATATGATGACCTGGTATAATAAAAATCAATAAGGATAATAAAAAAAAATAGTTTGTATTTCATTCAAACAATTTTTTCAATAAATTTCATTTTTAGTTTATAATTAATGTTTAAATAGTAACTATTATATTTGCCTATCTAGTTTCATTGTATTTAATATATTTTATCTAATTAATATTTTAAACAGATATACTAATTTAGTACCTATATAATAGTATGGCCGTATTAAATGTAGTTGAGATTTATTTTATATTACTACTGTAAGATGAATACATTTTTAATAAAATATGGATTCAAAATTCTACTATAGGCTAAATGTCCACCCTCTGTCTGCGACAATGGTGAGATAAACATATAATGACAACTGATTATAACAATCAATTTTGAAATTACACAAAAGCAGCCAGAAATGGCAATCTTAAATTACTCGGGTGGAAATAAATAATCAAATAATTTTATCTTTGGTATAATGCAGACTTTTTGTGAGAAACTCAACTTTTTCCAGATAATGTCGACCTCACTCGCAAAACCAATATTACGACCCTAACATAATGTAATATTAATATAATAACTTATCAATAATCACTGATCAGTATAGGTATTTACTACACAATTTGATTTAGAAGAAATATAAAAATGCCATTTTTTTTGTAGACAGTCATAAAAAAAGTCTATTTAATTTTCAACAAATATGTTTTATAATATATTTGTTTTATGTTTATATTATATTATGATCTTAATATCATAGTGGGAACTGCAGGGAATATAACCGATGACGTCACGAAGAAATTAAATTTTCTAATATCAAATGTTGACGACCCCTGACCCGGGTGTTGGTCGGAGGGTAGTTTATATTGCTTTTTTCTCGTTTCGTATCATCCCTAGGACCTTACAAAGGAATGGGAGAAGGGTAGTAGCAATGGGTATTCCAATATTGCAGGGCAATATTTTATTTTAGTTCACCTGTCATTGTCGTAAGTGCTAACACACAAACCAAACAAACTTATTAAATTCTTGGACATTTTTTTGTCTAAACAAAAACGTATCTCACTACACTATACAGTTATAGTTTAATATTTATCATATATTAATAGATACCAACTCGATTTGACTATTCATAGGTGTGGTAAAAATAATTAATGTTTTTTATACACTTCTTTTTCCGATTAATCATAACTACGAAGTATAGTGGTGTACAAAACTTTCCTTATTCATCCCCGGACATAAATTAAATAACTTATTCCATTAACTGATTTTGACAGTGTTTGCGTCCCCTTGATTGTTTCCCATCACTTGGCTCTCTTTGTGGAACAGGGAGGACTGAAGAGATTTAAATTAAAAAAAGAACTGTGGGCGTGGTGTATATTGAGGCGAAAGTCATTAGCTCACCACGAGACGGCGAGCGCCTGCGAAATTGAAAACGGCTCCAAGGGTGCAACCGATATTTTTATTAGATAACGTCCAACCCATCCCTTATAGTGGAAACTTGGGAGAAAGAGCGGAAAATTTTACTAGGGGTAGGTTTAATAAAAAAATAATCCTCCAAACTACCCTACACACCGCAGTGGTCAGCAAAGTGCACCTATTACAAAATGTATGTGTAATAACTTTCGATAAAAAAAAAAAAACTTCAGAGAAAATTGAATTGATTAACTATAATAAGTAATAATAACGAATAATAAAAACTATTAGATTAGTTATACGAGTGTGCATTTCAATTAATAGATTTAATTAACAAAATAATTTTAATTGATATGTTACACATTAACAACAGAAAAGAATAAACAAAGCATTTGTAATTGTACTGATTTCATTAACCAGTACATACAATAACTTGTACCTAACCATTAACATTTAACATTATCTTGTGGTTATCCCGATGTAAAAATTAAATAAAATAGTTTAAATACAATTATATTAGAAAAAAAGTTATATCTACATGGTTTAATATATACGTATTGTGTAATGAATATGCTAAGTTTAATATATTTATATATGTTACTTTACTATGTATTGAACTATAGTCTATAATATTGAAAAATATAAAATTAAAACTATTATATTTAATTTCCTATAATAATATAATATTATTTGCAATATGCATCTGTATTATATAAACAATACGAAAAAAAAATTAACCTCAAATTATTTTAGACCATATTTTTCTTTAGTTGGTAATATTAACATTATTACCTATACTATATGGATAATAAGCGTTATGAAATAATAATAATGATAATCTCGGTAGAATGAGAACCACTGGCCCGTAATTGAAGTGGTCCGTTGACGGACGGTAGGGTGAGATTTTTATTAATAAAAACTATCCGTACGGAGAGAAAACGAGAGAGCCGCAAAGGGACGGGAACAGACACTGTGTTTGCTGTGTATATATATACAGAGGGATAGACAGCGAGAGAGAGAGTGAGTGGGCACACTGCCGCCTATACGGCAATCCTTCAAATCAACATCTCGTTACACCACCGCCACCTTGGTCGGGTATATACATATATATATATATATAGGAGGGATAGTTTTGACGTTGTCGAGCTTTTCCGGAAGCCGGAAATCACCCTTTTACCTTGTGCTGTCCGAAATGTGTGTACGACCGGGTAATTGACCAAAACGCTGTCACACGCGCCGTGGTTATTGTTTTTAGTACAACATGAAAATTTCACTAAATCGCCTCACACCCTACTCGGTACTTTATTTTATTTAAACTGTAATTTTCTGTATCTAACAATAGGTATAAAAACGATATGTCACACTCTATAGAGTGTTCTTGCAGCACAATAATATCATGCGTTTGTCATTAATTGTATAACATCTATTGTTTTTTTTTATAGTATCTACAGTTATATTATAATAGTAATTTTAATGACTGTTTTAGATGATAAAATACAATGTTTACAAATCAATATATTAGCTGCAAGTTAAAATTAAAAAATATTCAATAAATGTTGTTAAATGTACATTTTACATATGAGTACGATATGAAATTATTGTTTTTGATATTATCGTTTTTAACAGATATAGATTCGAAAATATTGAAATACAAAATATATAATAGTTAATTATTTTTATTAATTAATCAAATTGGACATTGTATGTTTGTTTGCTATTTAGTATAAATACAAAGGACAGACCAGAATATATTATAAAATTAATAGAAATAAAGGCTGAAATCTAAAAATCCATTAGGAATAAAGCAGTAACACAAAAATATACAAGTTACTTGTATAAGTATACTTCTAGACACAAAACTTCACAATTAATTACATTTTTGGTTGAACTTCAATTGCTTGATCAAAAATACATTTTATAAGCATTGAAGTGATTATAGAAGTTGGTACGTCATTGATAATAGAAAAAAAATTAACTGTGATTTTATTTTGATCATTTTAAAAAGTACTGGACATTAAATTTTTACTTTTGACCCCCTTCCCCTCTAAAAAAGGGGGCCAACTAAATAAAATTTGGTTAAATAAACTATAATCAAAGATAAAAATTAAATAATTTTTACTGCTCCAAAAGAGGATGACAAACTCACACAAAAAAATATATACCTAATAAAATACCATTACACATTGCACCTATATCAAATACATTATTATCATTCAGCACAAAATTAACTTATCCTACATGCAGGTTTTTGCTTTTTTCTACGGAATTAACTCTTTACAGATAAACGAGTCATTTAAAATATTAGCATGGAACTTACATCCAATATAAGACCCATATAGTGTGAAATTTGCATAAATTATTAGTTTAAGTGTCAATGTGTCGTAACTCGTATATTAAATTAGTATATACTCTAAAACTAGCTTATACTATTTCTGATCGCCCTTCAGCTAAAAGGTCAAAAGTATTATCCCCGAATGAAGCGATTATTATTTTGAAAGTTCTTTTCCTATCTAAAGGGCACTCCCTCCGTCGTATCGATGTCATCCGTTAAGGGTTATTGCTTTGTCGACAATAATCGCACTTATTGCACTTCACTCGGCGTGTAAAAGCGATCGTATT
>PVMI01065123.1:0-20112 GCA_008528875.1 Aulacorthum solani | reverse complement strand
TCTACAGATTATAATATAATAATAATGAATCGGTGTCTCGAATTATTATTATTATTATTATTATTATTTGTTTCTTTTTCATAATTATTATTACGATCCGGTGGCGACGAAACTTGTTGATTGTGCCAAAGACTTCTTCCGCCGCATCGTCGGCGAAATCTCTTCGTCGATATACTACGCTAGTCGTATCGTGTGTCATTTATTATATTTGAGGCTATCATTTTGACAAAATACCTATGTCCATCATTTCCTTTTATTCCTTGATTTTGTTTTTCTGTCTACAGTAATTAAGCAATACAATATGAGACATTTGTGTCCACTATGTCCTCCTTTCGTTCACCTCAAACGGAATAATTGCAATTTTAAAGTAATTTTGAATCTTCACTTTCTGAATGATAGTAAAAACTGCCCTAGATTTCATTTCATTTAAAATGTTTAGCAGTTTTAGGTTAGAACACATAATTTTAGAACACCTTATATCTCCGTTGTGACCACCCACCCGTTAGTTACTAGTACACGACTATATTAAGATTGTCAGTATTAATTTTTCCGTTTTAATATTTGTATTTAGTATTGATATTTCAAAAATTAGTTTCTTATTATTATAAATATTTGAACACTTCAGTTGAATAATCAAATAATTTAATGACGGTTATTATATTCAAAGTAAATGCATAATATCCAATATAAAAAATAGGTACCAAAATAGAAAGGTTAGGTGAAAAATATTTGAACTGTATGTATTCTAGAACTATAGTTTATTGCGTTGTATAAAAATATATTCAAAAGCTGGGAATTTAGCATTATCTCAAAGTGAGTTCTCCCACCTTGTTCTTTATACGCTTGTTGCATAAACCGATGAGAAAAAAAACCTCATCAAAGTATCAAAATCGATTTCCAATTTATGCACATAGCATATTACGTTTCATTCTTCTAGTCAATAAATTGGTCGCATAGAATAAATAATAAAAACATAAGTGTAAAGTCAATTAAATTCATCGGCTCCCTATTGTAATCTAAAATAATGAATATCATTCGTCTATAATATTATAATCACAAGTACTTCAGTCGTTGTTAGACGCGAGGAAAAAAATATTTGATCACAATATAATAGCCGCATAATATTTTATTACATTTTACGAGACAAGTGGTAAAAAAATTACTTAGCATACAAAAAAGTATACCACGGGTGTACAGGGAGTTACGCTCAAATTTGAAAATTGTATCTTTAAAACATGTTGTGAACGCGTTGCATACGTTTTACAAAACTTTTCCGTGTTCGATGTACAACGGAATAACTAATGGCAACGTCCGGACTGCGGGACATCGCACGTGGTGAGCTTGTAGTTTGGCAACCGGCCAAAATTCGGGGCTCTCAGGGTTTTCCTTCGGAATCCCTGGACCAGGGCTCGATCAACCCTACGGCCGTCTTTGGGAAAGCTCATCGTCGGAAAACGACGTTCGGAAAAACCGCGTGGCAGTGGCATGCGCTCCCGGTGCGAAAAGCTGCGAAGGCTTGACAGGAACGGCAGCCCGAGGGTTGTCATGCCTGCGCCCACCCTAGTGATGACGGAAGTAACGTTTGTTCATGGGGTCCTGGTACGCACGTCCTCGGTTAGGGTCGAGGTCACAAGGCCACCCGCGACAGACGCTTGCGCCCCTCGATAAACGCGGTGGCAGCTCCAGTGGAGGTGTGTGTGGGGGTGGAAGAGGTGGTGGCGCTCATCGACCGTCACGTGCGTGTTTTATACCACTTTCTATTATAATATACCACAGTCATCCCCTATCATTATTATTATCATTATTATAAATAATTAATATTACTGTATATACGGCCTCCGTATATACAGGCCTAGATAGGGTGATCGTGTGTTATTCGACGAATAAAAAACTATTCGTGTCCCGGTGAATTAGTCAAGATGCGACGAATTTCGAGTCCACAGTCCGTCCCGAGTTTTAAATTGCAAGCTCCGTCACGTTTCGTACTTTGTTATTGGGAAAATTGTTTCAGTTTCCAAGAGATGCCCTGCAGACAGCAGGATGATACGAAAAAGTTGAAAATGTTTTTAAAGAAAACAAAACGACTGTTATTATGAATAAACAAAGTTTAAAATAAATAATTAGTTGTTTAATAAAAGTCAGATACAAAATTATCAGGATTCTTATGCTTGAACGGAGGTGTGTGAGAGAGTTTAAATATTAGAATTTTAAATCCAACCATATATTAACTAATTTATTTGAAAGAATATTAAGATTAAATTATGATTACTTTATCAAGTTAATTTTTCAAATATATAGAGTCAACAATATTATATTTGTTTAGACATTTGGTGGGGATTAATAAACAGTATTCTAGTTGGAACAATTATTAATTTTTCAAACCTGTCGATAGGTAATTTGAATTTTTCATTCTTCCTCGAAACTTACAGTCATCGACTGTTATTGTATACGCGTATACTTTTGAATCTATTGTAACAATAACATCGCCGAACAATTGTTTTTTTTAAATCGATTGTTTGTTTTAGTTATTAATACTATTATTATTGTTCATTGTCAGTTATTGTCACCAACAATAAGCTAGCACTGATTTCACTATACGATCACTTTATCAGAATACTATATTACATACGTATCTTTTTCGTATTGATAAATATGTAGGGGAAGAGCTAGGGCCTAAGATTCTCAAGCAATAGTTGTTTTGCACTCACCCTTGGCATATAAGTCAAGTCCTGCTTCGAAAAATTATATGTGTATATTAATATTTATGTATACTATAAAATTATATATAATGCATACATCTATATTTTAGATTCATACGAATTTCGTTAACAAAAATATAAAATATGATTGGCTATTTTCTTTTGTATGAGGAGAATTAAAACGTAAGGTCGACCCTTTCACAAAATAAATTTAGTAATGTAGCTATTATACTGAATATAGAAAGAGAATAAGATTAATGATATTTTAACAATATTCACTTCTGCGTATTACACCGTTAAATATTAAATGTGATTACTGCATAGAGTAAAAAATAATATTTTCTTATTTTACTGTTAACATCTATGACTTTTTAGAAATATTTTTTATTGATGAAGGAGACTTTTTGACTCTATGACTTAATATTAATTTTGATTTTCCAGGACTCTAGCCCCTATGACGACTACAAAATCCGAGTTTTGCCCATATTTTGTTTTTTTTCTAACACGCAATAAATTGCATAATATATATTTACCCCCACCCCCCTCCTCCCCCTACACTTTAAATCCGATTTAAAATAATTTTGCCGTATACCAATGAGCCGAGTTTAGGTATTCATTTTTTGTAATCGGCCCACTACACGCTTTTATTTTCTTTGCATTGACCAGATTTCGTACAAACTGAATTACAACAAACTTATAATAAAGGAGGAACGAAATTCCTGTAACTAATTGGTTTGAAGATAATTACGATGTCAAATTTAATAATTATTATTTGTATCGTATGAATTTAATCCACTTTGTCCGCAATGCAATAAAAAGTGTAAGGGTAAACGCCTAACACGGAACTCAGAAATGGAATATTTTCTACTTGTATAAATGTATTTTAAGTGAGGTGATAATTTTATAAAATACTTCTTGACATGCTTCTGACCTACACTGGGCGCCATGCAATATGTATATTGTATAATCATGAACTATTGAACTCGGGACTCGGACGATTATCATTATACTTTGGATGGAACAGCAAAACACATAACTGTATAAAATAAACGTGAATAATTGTTTTTCAGTAACCAATTTCGTCTTTTAAAAAAATAGTTTCTATCTAAAATAAGTCAGTAAAACAAAACAAAATAACTATCAATTTTAATACACATAAAAAAGCATGTGTTTTATGCACCTTTGAACTTTTTGTATTTGTTTCAATACAGGTAATGATTATACAGCTGTTTCAATTATCTTCATTTAAAATTCTGTGTTAAACATTAAATCGGTGGTACTACTATATTGATCTGTTATGAATATAATTTTATTTATATTGAATATAATTCTTTGAAACTAAATGTAGAGTACCCCATTGCTTATTTGCACCCTAAATGACATACTTCATAAAACGTGTGAATACTTAAATATTTTATTATATTCGAACTATTCCGCAATCAAGTAAAATATAGTTTAGTCATAACTAATAACTAATAAGTAGGTAATAATACATCCCAAAAGAATGAACACTCCAATTTTACCTTAGCTTTTCTTTAAACTTTCATGAAAACGTAGAAGTAGGTAACCTAGTATTTGTCTAATAACTTCTTAAACACTATATTACATAACAATCACTCAGTAGTTCATTATAATATAGTAATATGGTATAAATTATGCTTGTCATTTGGTTATTAAAAACAACTACCTACATAAACTAACTATTTTATGTATACAAATATTAACATTAGGTAGGTACAATGTACATTGACAGTAATATCCGAGTTCATTTTTTTTTTTTTAATTTTGTTTCAGTGTCCCATCTTTAGAGTTATCATTTTAAAGATAACATTACATTTACTATGAATAGTAGGTAACTAAGTACCTACATAAAATAACTTTGGTGTTTATGTTTGCCTTAAGTGCATCAAAACGTTTAAAGATTAAAATTTGCTACCCACTTTGGTAAGTGATTACCTCCATCGTATTTTTGTCTTTATAGTTTTCTACTCATTTGAAACAGTTATATTTTATTTGGTACACTTACTTTAAGCTATACGTCACCTTCGAGTAATATTCAATTAAATCGATTTTATAGTTTTATCATAGTTTGTATAATAATTTTACTATATTATTATTAAGGATTTTATATTTATAAAATTATATTGCCTGTGTTTTCTGTACAAATTTATATAGGTACAAGCAAAAACAAAACGAAGAGGAAAAATCTTAGACGCTCTTAAAACTTGAGAACCCTTAAAAAAAACACCCTCAATGGCAACTGCAGTAACACATGCTTTCACTTAAAAGACATTTCACTACTGATACAATTAATAATAATAATAATAATAATTGAAACCTTTATATACGCTTGGTGTAATCTATATTTTGTCTTTCATTATTGACAATTTTAATTGTGAACCGAGAGAATAATAGAACTCTCTGAAGCCTGAGTTGCCATTCAACTGAACTATTGAAAAAGTGTACTTGTTATCTTCTAGTCTCTATAAAAATATATCTTCAGAAAAAAAGACTTCTCAAATAAGTACTATTTTAAACAACTCCAATTCACCTCAATTACAACTTAATGCATATTATTTACAAGACTACAAAATTTCATTCTCTTAAGATGTCATTGTTATTGGCTTAGTAAATAAAAATATGATTGTAACTATAATATATTTAAAAGTTATAACGCATGTACCAACGACAAGCGAAATAGTAATGGTTAAACAGCTTATACCTTTCCCTCGGATTAATAAAGAAAAATACGTGTATCAAACAAAATTTGAATTCGCGAACTTATTAAAATTAAAATAATGAGTTCATACATCTTTATAATACCTACCAAGTGAACAATATAATATAAAAATATTTAAATACACCAGTTTTCTAAAGTTTAAAAAAGAACTACATAAAACTACCTACGGAACGTTTAAAACCATTTCAGAAACAATTAAATATTATAAATTTATAACTAATCGACTGACAATTATTATAGGTAATGTATTTAAAATGTATATTATCAATGATGAAAAACCATTTATTATTTTTCGCAAAGCTATTAATAATAATTATTTATCAAGCTAAGTATTAAAACACACAACTAACGAGTAAGGGAAAGCAGGTCTACGGGTATGCCAACCTTCTAGTTTATATATAAGTAATTTATGAGTGACAAATGAAGTAATTTGACACCCATTATATAACACCTGATATAATTTTACACGTGAAATTCCATATTATTACTTAATTTAGTTTACTAAAATGAGGTAAACGCATTTAAAATATGAGCTATAAAATATATCGACTGCTATTTTAAATTTACTAGTAACTAGTACGTAATAATGCGAATGAGAAACTAGCAGAACGTTTTATTCAATTTAATCTAATAAAACATCATAATACACACATACAATCATATTTAGGTATAGTTAGATAATACTATGAGGAGAGTTTTTCAATTTCCAAAAATAATTATGACTTGAACAATAACATAATTCACAGTACTTTTTGAAACTTAAAGTCCATTGACGCTGGTTTAGTTTTGGGCGTTTTTGAAAAGAAAAAATTACGCCTTTTCTGTGTTCAAGGTAGTTATCCATTGTCACAAACAATTCACACTTTTATAAGTCCAAATAGATTTATGTATACAGCTCATTCGAGTGAAGTATTCGCATTCTATGGTTCTATGGTTCTAAGAGTTATGTGATTCGACCATTCCTAACTCGTGATTTATGAGAATCCACTGTAAGCATGCGTCCTGCAGTGTTATGCGTAAGACTGTATTTCCTTTTCAAAGACCCATTTTCATTTTTACTCTAACACAGGATTACAGAAATATTACACTTACAAGTAAAGATTAGACGGACTCACAAGAGCATCCCCCTCCACAATTAAAAATAAATGCCATAATATCTAGGTTTAATGAATATTACAATTGTATAAAATTTAATAATGGAATCTTTTGTTCCAAAATTAAACTTAACCATCGATAAATAATTTGATTATTACTTTTTTTGGTGATAATTTTGTTTAGATTTACCTAGGTATTGTGCTGTTTTTAAATTATCGATTTCATTAACTAACAACTAATTGTATTTGTCTACTTTTGCACTTGTGGTTTTCGGTACCTAATATTCTTACTAAGCTGTGCTCAATGAGCTACTTAATATTAAGAATAATATTGTTGTAGCTGAAACAGATGAGTTCTAATTCAAACATTCGGGAAACGATAAAGTAGTCATTAGTTACATTGTTTTCGAAGAATTTAATACATATATAATAATAATACTCGTCGATGGTCTGTTTAACTTTAAATATCTACTTTACCGGTCCGTCGTATCTCATGCCGACATCTCGAGCCACTACTCTAGCTACCACTTCACCCAGAGGTACGTGAGCCAACCATTCATTGGTGAAGTATTTGACGTCCGAGTTACCGGAACCCGATAAAAAACATGCGTTGGACACCAAGATAAGCAGTGTACTTGACAGACTCATGTTTAAGAATAACTGCTAGAAAAAAAAATTACTTTTAATGTTCAAACTTACTGTAATAGCCATGACGATTTGTATACCGTATAACAGTTGGATACATAATATGTATATAACATTTGTATATACATCCACTGTATAAATACTTTACATGGAGTCCATAAGTTCAATTTAAGGGGAGGCTAATCCTAACTGATTTAGTTCCCCCAAGATGTAATACAACAAATAAGATAATTTATATCATCACATAATAATTATTTTTTAAATCGTTAAGAACTTTTTTGTCGACATCAACAAAAAACCTAATCATCTTCAACAACACCTGCTATAAACTCTTAACACATTGTGGTTATTTGTATAAGATTTTTCACTTATAATTTAAAATGTATAAGATTGATTAAGTGAATGTCGGTGCACTTAATTTTGTTTTCATCTTCTGAACCACACGCAACGAAGGTAATTTAAGTTCAGCAGAACCGATGTTGCATTGTTAACCATTATTATTATGGTGAATTGAGTTATTACTATTTTTTTTACAATATTTCAATTTTCATGGTAGTTTTGAGTATCTGTGTAAAATATTACAATTTAAAACTGACGATTAAATCACATAAAAATTGAAGTATTGTAAAATAAGCCAAAATATAAACACAGATAATATGGTTTTTTTTTTATATAAATTTATAAAGGCTTCGACATCAAATGTCTTTAGCCTGCATTAAGTAGATATAAAAAGGTGAACATTATAATTATTACAAGTATTTACATGTGTTTACAATTTATGACTTATGTTTATACTGTGGAGGAATACATTGATTGCGTCCGTATTGTCTTCATTGAGTGCTTGATGGAGTGTGGTGGGGTTTTTGAGAATCTTGCGGGCTTCCATGTATTTTGTGCAATTTATGATGATAATATGGATTATAAATGATAATAGGTCCATTAACTCTAATATTAAATAGCTAATAACAAAAAATTAGTTCAGCTTGACTCGAATTTGCGAAATTGTGTAAGTCTACATGGTTGGCACCCCAACTTTATCCGATTGATTTGAAAAATGTGTCAATATTTTCAAAATCAACATATAATAAAAGCAAATTGGTTTTTAAACTTGCAAGTAATCATTAAAATATTATAAGCTAAAAACCATTCCAGGTAAAAAAAAACATTTTAAATTTCTAGAAACCAATTTTCAAATACTTGCAATTGATTTTCAAAATGCAAGCACATGTTTCGAACTGATCATAAAAATTCTGAGTGTCGCCAAAATAAATTATAAGAAATTCACCTAACGGAATATTGATTTGTAAATTCTAATAACTTCTTTCAAAATAGTGGCATATTTTTCAAATTGATTGGACAAAGTTGAGGGGCCAACTTCACAGACATAATATTATGTTGCACGTGGATCAAAGGGAGAAATCAAAATACAGTGCCTCGACACATCATCTTATTATAAATTACAATATTATCTTAATTCATGGAATCAATCAGAAGTGGATATTTTCTTTTTGATTTTAGCTAGCAGTATTTCCTTGCTGTCGTTTTTATTTGGAGTTGTAACTTATTTTTTGATAGATGTGTGTGTGGGGTGACAATCCCTACATACCCTCACATAACAGGCACAATGAGTAATAATCCCAATTAATCGATAAAATTTAAGATAGAAATCTTTTAAGTTGTAAATATTTGTTAACTAAAGGAAAATATTGAAATTGCACATACGAGTCGCAGACAATTGAATTCAGTAGTTTAGTTCTGATTTCTGTTGAATTTGTGAAACTTTGATTATTTAAACAGGTAAGTAACGTTTATAATAATAACTAATACAATAATCATATTATATACGATCGTTGTAATACTAATGAGAAATCTCAACTTCGTTTCGACACCGAAACTTTTGAATTTAAAACTTTGTGATAGTGACATCTGTATTTGAAACATAATCAGTAGTTTACTCTAAATCGGTGTAACATAACCTTGAATATTTTATTTTATTGTTTAAAGATTGAAAGTTTCTGCAATTGTATATATTTTATAATATTTGTATTACTATAGTAGCATAAAACTATACTATTCTGATTATAAAATCTAGATTAACATTTTTTATATATTAAATATTAATTCCACTGCAATTCCGGCAACGAGTGTTTAAATTGTTTTCTCTAAACATAGTGAAACGGTTATTAATTATCATAAAATTATGTTCATTTCACGAACTTTAAACTAAAAGACAGTTCAGTTCTGCATAAATAGATATTTAATAACGTTTTATAAATAATATTAACTCCGTGAAACTGCTTTCGATGGAAGATGTAATATTCTACAATATGCATCGACATTAGTAATTTTTAGTTTGAATAACATTAAGAAAAATATATGCATAACTAACCTTTCAAGCTCCTGGTATGCGAATAGTAGTAATTTTATGCAAAATTATGTGAATTATTTTTTATTTTAACATCGCATAAAATAATCCGTGGCTATTAAACTACAACTGCGTTTACATATTTTAGCAGTCTCATTTATACGCATTTGATTAATAATTTATTTTTATTATTATTATTATCCTTATTATTACCTATAATCATCTGCACACTTGTGTTACATATTTTTATTCAATTTTTCCCAATTGCTGTTGTAAGGAGTCTACAGTGCGTGCTTGATGCACATTAAGTGCCATGAAACACATTTGCTTCTTTTATGTTGATCATTGTTGCAGTTAGTATGGTATATCATGAATAATACATTTCGCTTCACTAATTGGTCCATTATATTAGTCTCCGTCACTTACACCAAAAAAAAACTTATCAAACTTACACACACAAAATTATATACGTCATCGTTTTGTAGACATTCCAAAAAATATCGAATTAAATATGGTATTTGTCTTTATAGAGACATGTAATATTAATGTTAAGCTCTTCATATTTTTATATTATTTTGTAACCATTTTTCACTAATGCAATTTTTTTAGCTAAATAATATTAATAGTGAAGTTATAAATGTGAGTAAGTATTCAACACTATCAATTAGATTATAAAATAATTTTTTCTATGTGTATACTAATGATATACGAGATTTGGGTGTATATTTTACTGGTGGCACCGTTAACAATTGATTGTTACAAATGATTATTATTGATTTTTATTTAATTCCGTGTAGGCTTTGTCACTCACTTAGATTAATATACTGTGCACTGTTTGCATGTTTTGGTTATTTGAAAAAGTTTATTGAAAGATGTCTTATATAAGTTATAAATGTAGGAAGTTTGAAGTCTGTGCGAATGGCTTCATTTCTGAAGAACCCTGGTGCATTTTAATTAAAATATTAACTATTAGTTTTAGTTTATTTATCTATAGTGCCAATGCATTAAGCAATATTTATTATTTGTCATGAAGATTTGATAATTTCACGTTGAATTTATATTTTAGATACGTGTATATATTCGTATGATCTCATAGCAAAATGTAAATACAATATAGATAACTATCTAATAAAATATAAATTAATTTGATATTAAAATTAACATTGTACTGTCGTGGCGATTATTAATTATCTTATTCATCACCCGTCATATATCAGGCAGATTGTTCAGTCACAGGATAGCTTCTTCTGATGCTGCATTTAACTCTTGAAAAGCGCCACTAAATTTCCTCTTCTTACATTAGCTAACAACGATTGTTTTAGATATAAGTCAAAATTCACAATAGAATACACTCTGCAATATATTTAATTTTATTTAATTTTATGTATTTATTTTTTTTTAATTATAGCACATTAAATTTACAATCTGTACATAATAATATAATGTATAAAAAATGCAATAATAAAATATTATATAATGCGAAAATGTGATTCAAGACAAAAAAGTGTAAGTCGCCCTTTAACAGCATCCCTATAGGGTGATATTTCAGGGAGAAAATAGATCCTACTCTAAATCATTTCCAGGCACTTAGGCAGGTTGCTTGACATTTTTCTGAACAGGCTAATAGTAGGTACGAGAATATTTGAATGATAGCTGAAATAATTTATGCACTTTGGAGCAAGTTTATTTAATGTAAAGGGTGTTTATGAAGCGAGTCAAGTGTTTAGAAGACCATGGTCATTAGTAATAATATCAGTAATTTATCAGGGAGCTGTTCGTATATTTTGGCATAAACACATTGAATGAAATGCTCAAACGACTGCATGGTTTTAGTGTTTAAGAGCTTTTCAGAGACCCAAATTTGTATACTATCTTTAGTAAGTACCAAATAGGTCTTAAAAGAACAGTGTATAATGTGCTCTTTATTATTGAAGAGATAGTTTGCAAAGGCCCAAGTAGATGAAGTCGTGGTTTAAGTGTTTGAAGTGTTTGACGTTTGGCTTTGAGGTAAGGTAAGGTGAGATGTTTATCAAAAATTAGTCCTGTGTATTTTATATGAGCAAAAGTAGGGTTTTGAGTACCTAATAATTTAAGACACTAATAATACGTATCGTAATTATTTATATAATATTTTTATTAAATATATTTACTTTTTTTTTCATTAAAGAAAAAAACATTTGTACATACATAAATTTTGCTTAATAAGTTATTGTGGTTACAATATTTCCAATAATAACTTGAATATCATTTATTAGTTGCTCAATGGTAATACCCCTCAGAATTATGTGCTTCTAATATGTTACTTACTTATATGTTTTTTCATTGAAATTTAAAAATATATATGTATATTTAATAATAAGTCAAAATTCCACTTCCTTTTGAGTCTGGGGGGGGGAATTCATTTAATATATTTATGTCTAAGGAAGTAATTAAGTTACATGTTTTGACGTAATACACTTTAGCTATACAAAACTACAAAATATAATGAATACATTCAAATCCGATCAATAATTATTATTTGTTATTAATTATATAAGGTGTGGGTAGTATTAAAATAGTATCAAATTACCAACTATATATACGATCAATATTTGGTTTTCTTTTTAACTTGTATAAAATATATTATTGTACATGGTAGGTAGATATTAGGTACACAGACACACAGTACTCGGGTTAGGTTAGGATAATAATTAATTACAATATAATAGTTATCATAAAATACTGACGTCATGATGGATTATTTCCTATGTGAATTTTATTTTGAGTCAAGTTCTGCGAACAACAAAAACTAATGATAATAATTATTGTAGTGTGTGAATCAATGCATATAGTGTAAGAATTCGAACAACTTTGCAGCATTTTATTATTACTGGAATAAATAATATGATGATAATAATAATTACATTTCTACCACTTTTAATCAAATCATAACTAAACGCAAACAATAATTTTGAAACAACAGACTACATGTTCTGAATAAGTAATTTATGTCGGTCCGTCGTCGTAGAGGAGAGCAGAATCACATCCGTCTGTGTTTGTCCGTTAGCAAGTTGACGTTTCCTGCTCGATCACGGAGATAAAGAGCAAAACGCCCTTGGCTTATTAACTTAACAAATAAAACATAATAATATAACAGGATACGATTGCATAATTTACATAACCGATATCAATTTCCTCTATAATTTTGTTACTGTAGATTAACAGCTACTGTACATGTATTATTGCGACAGTGCATTTAATATTATTTGATTTATCATAAAATCTCGCCTACGTATAATATAGTTTATAAATGTATCATGTATGGCTGCAGGAAGATTCTCCTGTTGATAATTTATTATTTTACAATTAAATACTTCAATCAAAGGTTTTGAAAATGATATTAAAATATTACTTTAAAAATTTAACGTGTTTTCATAATACACCACTGATACAATTCGTAGTACTTACACTATAATATGTGGTATGTCGTACATCTATAAAAAATTATTTAACTATCGATTAGGTACTTACAGTTGTATCGATTGTGCTTTTAATTTAAAATATATATAATATATATAATATGTGTACCTTTGTGGTTTTTAATTAATTGGCCATGGCCAACTTGGCCGAGGTATGCGGAAGTTATCTGGTTAGTGGCTACAATAATTTTAAAGCGGTAATTTAATAATAAAACTATAGGACTATTGGCTAGAAATGAGAGGATATTATTTGAGGTTATTTATGGGAGTACAGGAGGCTTATGAAATTATTAATTTTAGTCGATTTTTGAGGTAGGTATGGCTCGAAACTTAAACAATACTTTTGAAGCACCCAATCTCGTCACTATTTACTGACTTGCGAACAAAAATCATGACTATAAAACTGTATTTTATTAACGTCACCATCGATCATCATAACTTACAACGCCATCTACATAATTTTCACGTTCGTCGAGACCGTATACAAGGTAGGCACCTACGTCATATTAGTTGGTTGTCACAAAATATTTAATTAAGACATATTATAATAGCCATTAGGTGTAAAGTTTCAAATGCCAAAACAAATTGATTAGGAAAATCGTAAATATGGGTATGGTCGTCACTATCGTTAACTGCACTTATAATATAACATATTATAAGTTAATATTCGATGACAATTTTATTATTCCAATGGAAATGGTTTATTGTATTGCTTGACACTAGCCTTGAAGCATGATATAAATTAAACCCTTGAATTTTTAATTTACTTCAAATAAAAATAACTACATTGATTTCTAAGACATTGTATACTATATAATATTATAGTAATAATACTACTAAACTTTTTATAATAATGTGTATTATGTACAGCAACAAAAAAACTAACTAACAATAAAAATGAAACAATTTTTCTTTTAATTTCATCATATTAAATTATTATATTCGGTAGGATATTATTGTTATAAAAATAATATATCTAAGTAGGTGTTCATTAAACTTGGACGAGAAAAAGCACAAACTAATTAATATAGGTAATACTTTATTGTTTAAAAAACTATTTTTAAACAATTATTTTTATATTTGTTCAACTTATAATAATATGTACCTATAATACAAATAAAACATGAAATGTAATTATAAATACTATTTCCTTTAACATATTATTAATTTTAATTATTCTAAGCTATAAATCGTAATATATTTGCTATTAATGAAAAATAATAATATAAATGATATTGTAAATATTAGATATGACTACAAAAAAAGTATGATAATATTATCAAATAAACAGCTATATAATATATTTATTATAATATAATTATGTAATTATTATAATAATTGATACTTCCAAATTTTTTTTATTATGCATTAATATATATTTTACTATTTTAGACTGTTTAGTAGTACCTATATAATATACTTATAATACATACACGTTTATTTTGTGGTGTGTGTATGTGTGTGTCGTGTATGTAAGTGTGTGTTTATGTGTGCGCACGCGCAATAATTAATCATTCTTCTAAACATTTTATAAACGAAAAAATACGGTCGATAAATAACTTATACATCTAGATATATTAATTGTATTATTTTTTTTTTTTTTTTAGTGTAATAGCACATTGTGAATATTATATTGTTTGCATGACAACTTAGCTTACCTAAATTACATCATACCTATATTCTCAACAATAACACTAAATGTTATAAACTCATGCACAAGCTGTTTTATATTAAAAACAAATTAAACAAGATGGATTTTAAAACATGCGATGTTAAATTGGCAGAGAGATAAAAAAAAATTAGTAGTATTAAGGTAGACAAAATATTTTGACTGCACATTTACCTTACCATCTTCAACAATTTGATTTTGTTATATTTTTATTTTCATCTTATCTTATTTGTTCGGTTTTTTTTCTTTTAACACACCCTGTTTGTATTTGTCAATGATTTTGGTTTAAAGGTCGGCAATAATAAAATAAAACTAAACAGTATACTTCACAATATTTTGTGTCAATTCATGTTTACCAACAACATGTCCTATGAATTTTTGATTTAAAATAACGTCTAAAATGGACATATAAATATATAATGGGCCATATTGTCAATCATAAGTTTGGACAATGTACAGAGTATATTTTGGAAATGACTATGATAGATTGTTTCCATACATAGAGGTAAACTTTGGTACAAAATGGAAATCAAAACCAAAAATTATAGGAAGAGTATAGATAACATTATTTATTCTTGTTGCAATATCCTTTTTCTCGGTTCGTTATTGGTTCAGACAACCAATTTGTGCCAATCAGCAATTTGCCTTCGTGGTGCATTCATTACTTCTTTCCAATGACGTTCGGCGGTTACAGATGGATTATCCGGGTGTCCCATTAAAACTCGTCCGATAATCTAAGAACATTAACATTATAACATTAATTAAAATAATATACAAAGGTAAACATTTTAATACTAAATTTTAACCCATAAAGTAAAATGTACTAAACATTTATTAAAATACGGTATTGAAAGTGAAAATAATATATTATTAACCCTGCTATTGAAATAAACTAGATTTTTTTTAAATAACTTACTTCGTTTTTAGTGACTCTGTCGTGATCGAAAACACAAAACTCAATACACACATTATGTAAATCAACAACAGTTGAAGGCAAATCAAACACAAATGATTCATTATAAACAGGGTTCAATGTACGTTTCTTCATGTGAGTGCGTTTCTTTGATATGCGTGTTCCATCAACTAGGAAATTTATCTTCACAAATGGATCTAAAAATCAAATATTACATCAAATATGTGATCACAAAACCACATTTTAAATAATGTTGCATACTTGCATAGTTGCATGGCACCTCTAAAATAAAATATTTGATTTTAATAACTAATTAAGATACATAAATTTAATACATTTTGTATAAAACAACAAATTAAAACGAATGCAATATTTTTAAATTTAATTTGATGCTGAACTATGATAGTATGATTTGATATAATATAACAAGCAAAATGCTTACAACTTACAGTTATATTACCATCATTAATGTATTACATAAAATGGACTAACTTACTAAAATAATTTATAATTTATTTAAAAACTCACCAGCCAGTCCAGTCAGGTCCATCTTAGGTAAATTTCTAGCCTTCAGCACAACAACTGTTACTCTTCTAGTTGCTGGTTGCCAACATAAAGATACCAATAATTCTCCTCGATTGGCGATTTGTGACTGCTAAAAATCAATATATAAAACAATATTAAATCAACTTTCAAAGAAAAAATTCCACTAGTTTGTTAATAATTAATTTATCAATTTTATATATTGATAAAAACGAATTAAAAACGATATTCGTTGATGTAACAAGATGTGAAATAATGATAAATAATAATCTTGTATTCTTGTAACTGCACATACTTTAACACTACGAAGTATGATATCCTTTTGAATAGAAATTTGTTCTTTTTCAATCGATTCCAACACATCTTTTTCATTCAGGGTAAAGAAAACTTCACCAATTAGGCTATCTCTGGAGTAGCGATCAAAACTCAGTATGGCAAAATGTAATGTCATAGACTAAAATAAAATTGTTTTTTAGTATAATTTATTATCAAATAATATAACTTTAATATTATCTTATCACTTGAAGTTTATTAGTTTGAATTCCGAAGAATGTAAAATCCTCGTCGTATACCGGATTCCTTGTTTTCCGCAGTACTCGTGTCTTAACTTTATGTTCCTTATCGGGCAATAACTGCAATTTTACGTAAGGATCGCTAGTACCGGAATTTTTCTCTTTAGGTGTTAAGTCCATACATTTGTTTATGTTAACCAGAAGAACTTTTTTATCTTTTTTATACCTAAAACATGTTAAATGACATTATCTTTAAAGCTATATTTTTATTCTTAAGTCTCATTGAAGATGTAATCCTAATTTCTAATTTTCATCAGAAAACCTCTATAATTTTAATATCTCCAATAACTACTTCCATATTTTTACCATATAATTTCATCAAACCAAGTTAAAAATATTTTATTTACACAACATTTTCATTGCTTTTTCACATAAAAAAAGTAATTGAAAACGAATACCTAAATACATACCTACTTTATTTTTATTAATTTAAAATGTAAATTATGCAATTTATATTCAACATTTTTTATAGATCTCTCTGCTACATAAATTATTTATAACCAATAATTAAATTTAATTTAAATTATTCTGGTTTTTTTTTTATTTTCTTCTTCCATTCAAAAATGTAATTGCTATACTGTTATAACTTATAATATATAACGCCTTAATTAAAATACAGAAAAATTGCTTTTATTTTGTTAAAAAGATTACCTAAATAACTTTTCCCGCAGTAACCTTTAAATAAAATAAGTTTTACTGAGATAAAACTATAAAAGGCTATTTTAACAAATGTCTCAAATGTATTGCTTATCAATAAGTTTAAATGTCAGATCAATCAATAAAACTTTGTATATCATAATGAAAAAGATAAAAGATTCCTACTTCATTTTTAATTAATATTTTCTTTGGCACTTTAATAATATGTTATAATCAATATTATTAAGTGAGTTAGCTTTTCGTAATAATAATATAAATATATTATTTTTGAAAGTACGCTAACACAATTTGTATTCTTTATATATAACGGATCAATGTAAACACTCAATTAAATCTGGCCATAATGTGCATTATGCCTTTCTTCAATTAATTAAAAAATAAATCAATGTAAAAGTGAAATGGGTTTATAAGTGATGGATTATGTGGTGCAGTTCATACAAAATAATTAATACTTGTTTATAAACTTACCGAAGTTTGAAAAAAAGTACTCCCATTTTACCAGGTGTATCATTTGGGCCGGTTTCGTGTTGAGGCTGATTATTTTTTGATGATAACTTATTATCTGTTTCATTCTCGTGGACAACTCTATAAGTATAAGATTTATTATTAAAATATTTTAAAAATATATATACAATTAAAACAAAATAAATAACATATAACGGGGCTACAGAATTATAGGTCTTAGGGTCTTACAGAGTTATAATCACACTGTGCCAAAAATGTTTCATCTTCTATTACCTCTTTTGATACCACATAACAATAATCGAATGTCAAAACATAAATAAAAATTAAATGGAAAAAAATGTCACCCTACATTTACTGTCAGCCTTTTCGACTTCAGAAATGTATCACCCCTTCGATCAATCTTGTCAGCATAATTTATAAGCCATGTAATTATAACAATAAATAATTTATTCATAAATCAGTAAAAATATTTTAAATATTTTTTTTACATTCAAACAAGAAGTATTAAAGACATAAAAATTAAATAAAAAAAATATTTTATCGTCAAAAATGAAACGTGAAACAAATTTTTATATTTTACCATACAGTTTGTAGTACTCTTCAACTATCATACTTCAAAAACGTATAGATATGATCAACTAGTTTTTATTTTTAAATGGGTAACTTAGTATATATTTATTCAAACCGATGAAATATAGAAGTAAAATATTCTTTTCTAAACTTCAAGACTGTGTAATTTTACTTTTCTTATGAGTTATACTTATAAATATTATGAGTTTAACTTTATAATATAATATCTAATTATGTTGAAGACATATTTTTCCCGGCCAATATAAAAGCTTATAAACTAATAATAAACTATTCTTGAAGTTGATAAATATTCTTCATCTTTTGTATGTTTTTCTCCTCAAAAACTATATTAATATAATTCAATGTACAAAATATTATGTATATTGCTAATTTATCTATAATACCTTTATAGTTTCATTCTTATACTCATTTTCAATTTTAAAAGATGTTTTTCAAATTAATTTCTGATCCACACACATGTATAATATTCAATTATTTTATGATTTAAAGTAGAAAAGTAGAAAAGTATATATTTTCTATCAATTTACAGATTCGCCCAATTTTAACTATATAAACCAGTATGTTAAATGATCTATTCCCCAGTCATCTAAAACAACATTTAAAATATAAATAAAAATATATTTATCTTACGACAACGTGTGTGTTGGTGGCTGCACAGTTTTTTGTTCACAGGTCGGGCTTATGGTTGGTGAATGTCTAGACGTTTTCTCTGATCCGGTGGGGCTTATACTTCCATCGCCCTTAAAAATCAAATATTAGAATAAGTGTATGTACAATAAAGAAGACTTTATATGAATATTATTACAACAGGTGTCTTGCTGCCTGTAGGACTTGGGCTTTTCTTCAAATAATGTGATCCAGTTGGGTTTTTGACGGCCTTCACGGCTGTGGTTGGCTTTCGATGATAAAACGCCAAATGTGGCTCTGATGCTGCAGTAGGGAGTTTGCTTTTGTTTTTGAACCATAACAGTTTTTTCTTAGAGCAAATATGACATGCGACAATCAAAATACCCAATACCATAACTGCAAATCCTCCTGTATACAATATTTCCGTCGTTCCATAATCTGAAATAAAAACATTTTTTTATTAATCAAAACCCTTGTGAAGATAACTATATAAATATAATATAACTATACTAAGATTGAACAAATTTATACTTCCATATTTTATTTCTAAAATGTACTTTCAAGTTTTCTAAATTCGAACACATGTTATATACCTCTATTTTGTTGTTTTTCACAATATTATAGTATAGTAGGTAAAGTACCTAAATACTACAGTAGATAATAGCCAATGGATATGGTATTTTATTAAATATAAGTTATTATAATACGATTTATAAAATATGTTGGGATTACACGTTAACGTTCTAAACAATGTAGTATTTAGGTTACTATCTTACAAATAATATAATATAGATAGCTATATTTAATTATTTATACCAATATGTTACAATTTTATAACTTATTCATATATTAGAGTCTAATGATTAGACAGTGAAAATGTATACAAATTAAATTAAAAGTATATTTTATGTTGTTCTGTTGTTCATTAAGTATAAGGTTATAAAAATTGCCCTTGTCTTAAACTTCTTTCAGAAGAATCAAATTGATAACAAAAATAATCAAGGTATTCGAAACTTAAATACTGATAACCAAAAATTATAAGTGTTGAACAATGTTTACAACATTCATCTATAG
>PVMI01065118.1:0-12795 GCA_008528875.1 Aulacorthum solani | reverse complement strand
TTTTAATTTTTGGAGAAGTTAAAATCAAAAAATTAAAAATGTGAGAAAGTCGATCGAAAGTAAACTTGACTACAAATTCATATCTGTTTTCATAATTCTTATCACTTCATTATATCAATCGGTATGTTGGAAATAGAATACGTCTAAAATCGTATGTTACGCGTGTGTTGGACAAGGACATCGCCGCTTCCAATCCACTTAAAACTAAAAAAAAAACCATTTCAAATCGATCGTTTTGCATTTTGACATAAACGTAATAATATTTAATATTCTGCACAAGGCAGTCGAGCATAGGTAACCAGAATAAGTTATCAAAAAATGCTAAAGCTAATCGTAACAACACAAATACACAATTTACATTCTAAAGGCTTTAAAATACATCTCATATATAATAATAATATTTACTTGCATTGGTCAGTTGGCCCCACCCGAATGGCTCCCACAACGAATTTGTGTATGGGTCCAGGGGGTACGTGTCAGCCGGCGTCCGTTGTCCGTGCCTGAACACCTGTAAACGATTTCAGAATGAGTTTTCACATCGTACTATATATTTTGTAAACCTCTACCTGCACATCACTTTTGATAGGACAATATATTATTATTATAGTTATGCATAAATTGTATTATTTTTATTGTTTTTGTTGTTATTGGTTTACGTACCGCTTGGACCAGTCTCAAAGTGTTCGAATCAGATTTGTTTCCCGTGTGTCCATGGTGTACAACTGGATAATAATTGTTATGGTACACTGCGAAAACTACAACAGGACACATCAAAGATATCAGAAGCGAAACGCATAGCGCAAAATCCTTGTTACTGCTTTCAACCGCGTTCATAATGTTCAATAACAAGTACGTGGAACGGAAACTGTCGTTGAACACGTTATAAGGTGTTAAAAATATTATGACGTACGTAGAAGTAACAAACAACAATAACAAAAAAAAAAAAATCACCAAAAATTGTAGTTATGCAGTATGTATAGTAGTGCTCTCTCAGTAAAAGTTCGATTTTTTTTGAACAGCGCCGCACAAACAGCTGACCGTCTGAACGATAGCGTGACAACCAACTGTGTGTGCACACTGCACACCTTCGGTGATCGAATTATACATTATGTTTAGAGTAAACGCGCTACGGCAGTTGTTTATTATTATTACCAGACTATACTAAATAGGTGGTCACCGGACCATGTGGTGTGAGTGCATCCTGGTGGAAGGAGTTAGTAGGCACTAGGCGACGGACCGTTGTGGTTTATGTTTATACTTACAAGTTACGACGTCATCGTCAACATTCCCTGTATAATATTAAGATATTATTATTATTATTATTTACAATGCGCACTGCATCATATGTTTGTACCCGCCTACATACATATACGTATTATAATATATTGAACCTTGACCGGTCGGGTCGGATCATTGTCAATAATTTTCTTACGTTAAATGAAATATCAAAAATAATAAACACTCGTCCCACCACAGTTAATTTTTTGAGCTTCTAAAAACGTGTAAATGGTTCACATTGCAATAAACATAGGCGAAACTACGGGTCTGGCCAGGCAGGCCATGGCCTGACCTAATAGTGACTAAAAATTTGTGTATATGATATACTTTAATAATTATTTCGGCATTATAAATAATAATATTATATTTATACATGTAAACTGTATACATGTGTACGTTTTACATAATACCACTCGTACCTATTATTATAAGTATACAAATATGTGGACTTTATATGATTTCTTAAATTAAATTGTACACACTACACAATGAACATAATAATAACATTTATTTTTAATATTGGTTATGGAAATATGGAGTCGCATATTATATTGAATAATATATATAGACTCTATTGTCTCTATTCTATGTACTCAAATAATTGATTTTATCAGTTTGTTTAATTTAGACATTTGACGTTTATTTTTATATTCTAGCAAATAATAGTTATTTTACGTAACAAATTGCCAATCGGTAATGTTGTTACTTGTTACAGACATATAGACTTCATGTACTTTAATATCTTCAATGTCCAAGTTAAGCTATCATTTAATGCTATTTAAAACAATTATCTATTGTTTGTTGAATTTATAGGTATTTTTAAAGTCACAAACCTGTCAAAAATACCGTTTGTGACTAAACTCGGAATTAATTTTGTTCCATATTATTTTTGTTTGTGATAATTTTTTTAGACACGAAAAAAAACAACATAATAGTTTCTTCTTATCGATAATTATGGACTTATAGTCTATCAATTTTGTCGCTTGTTTGTTCATATTATAATTTCACTGAACAATTCAATATTTCCATAATTATTTTATATTTAACACGTGATACAGCCATACGCCCATATAGGACAAGCAGTATGTGTAAATTGTCAAAATGTGAATGAAAACAATTCGGAATAATTTTAAAATTACTTATAGAAATATGATGTTTCATTAAAAAAATTAATGTACACACATATATATATATATGTATATATATTAAACAAAATTACTGTATTATAAAGTTGTTAATAGAAGTATTTTTTATATTTTTCATTTGGCCTGACCTAATTAAAGTGTCTAGTTTCGCCTATAGAAATAAATAATAATCATAATCGTGATTTACGGACGAAGCTATATTATATTAGTTCACCTTATGTTGTCGTGGGTACTAGTAAAAAAAAAATATCATCTTATGACGCAACCGTTACAAAAACCTAATCTGTTGAAGGTAATTATTGACCATGAATTTAAACAGACGTTCGTAGACACTAATATTAGACTTTACAAATTGTACGTCGCATACACTATACGGCATAAATTAAAACACACATCAAAACCGTCAACATTGTATTCAAATCGGTTTTTAACAAATAGAATAATATTTATATGTATCATTTTTTTTAAGGAATTACTGTCAGCAGTAATTGCGAGAAATATTCATGTATGATTTAGT
The DNA here is from genome assembly GCA_008528875.1 of Aulacorthum solani. NCBI lineage: Eukaryota > Metazoa > Arthropoda > Insecta > Hemiptera > Aphididae > Aulacorthum > Aulacorthum solani. The sequence continues at coordinate 9,855 of PVMI01065118.1, read as the reverse complement.
GATTACATAAGAACGGATACACGGTTAAAAAATACACAAAATATGACAAGATATAAACTACAGCTAATATTTTAATGCCGAGTTACATAAAAAAATGTATTCATTTAATGGTTTGTTAAAATATAATGAACCAATGGTGGGTCACTATATCATGTTTAATTAGCTCACTATTTATTCATTACATTTTCGTTGATTGTTTACGCAAACCGGCAAGATATACTTACTTAAGATTGTTGAGTAAATTATAATGTAGTTTTATAATTTAATTATAATATATTAGAGAAAAAAAAGACAAGATAAATAATTTTCTGGGATCCTTTTCAAGCACATCGAACACAATTTTGGTAGACTAAATATATTTACGAGTTGTACTTTCCAAGCAATTCAAATAATATTAAAAGGATAATTTAGTTTCACAATATCAGATAATATTTTATTTTACTAAGTTAAAAACCATGTTTTTTGAGGTGTATAATACGATTAATATTGAATATACATCGAAATAAATAATAATAAATACAGTAATTATAGTTCAAATACGATTTATTAGCAGGTTCATATATTATTAAATATATTGTTTAGAACCTAAGAGTATAATTTAATATAGACAAGGTGATTCCTTTAAAGGTGAACACTTATTTTTAGAAAATTATTAACAATGATGGGAATATTTTTTTACATACCTTGAAGTTATAATTAGTTAAGTATTTAAGTTTAGATAAGCTGAGTAATGCACCAACCAACATTTTTACAAGATATCCATGTTCCACAGTACTTAACCTATCTAAACTTTAAATATTTACTACTATAGTTAACTTATTCTTAGTTCAATATTAATTTATTGAATTTCTCAGAAAATATATTCTACTTAGGTCTATAAAATCAAATATATTTATACTGTCATTGAAAAAACTAAAACTTAAAAAACAGTAAACAAAATATTGTTTTGTATATCTAAAAATTATGTATTTAATAAAAATATTTCCAAAAACATTAATATATTTGATAATATCTAAGATAATGAGTGTTTACCTTTAAAATAACCACCTTGTATAACAACTGATTACTGATGACTGATTATTTTATTAAAATTAGTAATTACCTACATAGTTATTATTTATACATTCTTATCTTATATTTGCGAGTCTAATTTTATTAAATTTGAAATGAATGAATTAGATAAATAGATGAAAAATAATATTTGTACAGTGCATGATAGATGAATACCGTTTATATACTGTTTTATACGTATATTAAACATAACATTGCTTGATAAAATCCACTCCTTGATACACCTCATTTCGAGCAGACAATACTATAATAATAAACTTATAGATTTATGTAACAATCGTTTACAATCATTATAATCATATATTTTTTTAATTAGAGCACTACAATAATGGTACAATACCCATGCTTAGTGGTAGGTACGACGTACACATGAATTATGTTGTTGAGTTTAGATTGATATCAAATTGCTGTGTATAATGTTTAATTTAATTTTGAAATAAACAAAATGTTCCTATAGATACCTAGGTGTTTTCTTAAATAATGGAACTCTATTTTTCATCATATTTTATAATCCATACAATCTATCAACTATATTCTGACGCAGAATCAAACTATGCGTCAGAATAATATCATCGTTGGTAGATATCATGTGTTTAATTTATCTTATAATATTATCTATTTTGCGCAGAATACAATGTATGTTATGAACGTTCAGTTTATTGTAATTATTTTAAATAAACAAATCCCTACGCAAATTGTTAAAAATATGTTGATGAAAACTAATTCATTTTTAATTAATATATAGGTATATTAATAGGTATAGTGCTGTAAAATAAACAATTGTAGTCAATAGTTAATATATAATATAATATTCCAATATTATACTTATTTCTTAATATTTAAAGTTATTTTTATGGTACACGGTATCCTCTGTTGAAGTACAGTTTTGTTTATGACCTTAACGTATAGGTATAGTTCAGTATAAATAATAGTTTTAAAGTTAAGTGTGCAGTTTTATTCATAATGATAATTTTGTCTTCAATACTGCATTTTAACAATACGTCCAAAATCCGAATGCTTTATTACCTTATGATTTATTTGGGTGTATGGGTAAATAAGTAATATGTTGTGGTATTTTGTGGTTTCGTGAAGTCATTTAATCTATAAATCAATGTTTTATGAGGTATGTTTCCTAACTCTACGAGTGTACCTTCCAAAGAATTACTAATAAATATTATTACAATCATTTTTAGCATGTCACTTTAATAAGCTTGTTTAGTAATTGATGGGATCGCTTACATATAGATAGTTACATTTCAAAAAATAAACTAAATATTTAAAGTTCATACAACACATACTTTATTTATATCTGTACCTATAAACCACTGCAGTATTCTAGTTAGGCATTTAAAAAAATAACAGCAGTCACTAATCACCCTATAGATACAGCTACTAAATAAGGATCGTCTGGATGTTGCTTTCCGGTGAATTTAACGTACATATACTAAAAAAATAAAGATGTTAAAAATCCAATGCAAACCAATGAAGCCTGCAAAAAACAATTTTTTTTCTAATAATTACACCACGATAAACTCAAATATACATTTTTTAAAGTTAACAAACTAAAAGGAGCAACAAATTACTGTTGATTCAATATACTTAATAAATTAATTTATACAATCAGATAATTTATAGTATTATTTACAATTATAATAATATGTAATATTATGTCCATAATTTATTTAAATTGCAAATATTAGTATTATTTGTATTGGATTCGAATATTTGATTGTTGTGTCAAAACAAAGAACTAAAAATAGCTCTAGTAAAAACTTGTTTGCTATTTTACTTTATTCAACATCTAATACTTTTTAAAGCAATTAATTTACCCTCCAGGCTCCACCCCTTACAGACAAATACAATTATACATATGTAATATAAGGTATAACTATATGTTAAAAATATAATAGTTAGTCAACACAACACGAATAACATATTTATAATTCACGCATTACTGATCAGTTTATCAATGGAGCCTATGGCTAATTACTTTAGTTATATTCTAATATTAGATGATAAGATTAAACTCAATTTCATAGAAGAAAACACTCAATTGTGAAATGATGTACGCACTATTAAAACAGAGTAAGTTGAATGATACACGTTTGCATATGTACCAAGATTACTTGTGAAGTTGAATGGAAATTTGGTGAGTTTTCAAACAATGTACCTAATAACAAGTTTAATACTTTATACCTACACTTAATTATTGATTTTACATAATTTATTATATAGTTTAAAAATATTTAAATTTATAGCTAGTGGATAAATTTGTTTATATTTTTATTTTTTCTCGTATGTAGGTATTTAAAATTATCTATTCTCAAACTAAAATATTTATTTTAAAGTAAAACAAAAAAATTTAAATACTGAATTTGAAACAAGAATTGAGGTCTAACAATAAATATTATTAAGTACATTAATGTCGGTCACTATAATTCGTTAATTTTAAAATAATGTTACTATTATCATAATAGTTTTTATGGAGTTGCATGACTAATAAACTGAAATTGTATTTTAATTCAGAAAACATAATTGCTTATATAATTTCCATAATCATAAATTATTATTTTTATCGGTACAAATATATAAATATAATAAATGTGATATTATGTATAGATGTATATAATTTAGTATAAATTATCATGTTATTTAAGTTACATTTTTTTTTAAACTATCATCACACTAGACAGTATTCATTTAAAAATGTACATTTACATAATATAGTAGGTATATTTACGAGCTACAAGGTATGATGTCATTAAATTGCGTATTAACCTTACAAAGATTTAGATTTAATTGATAATTTAAACCTATACATTGGACGTACATACAACTTATTACACGCATGCTCATTGTACAAAGTATATTATATAGGCGGTAATTGATAATATCATTGATTAAAAATTGATTTATATTTATATTACATTATGTACCTACCTACCTATATACGATAATAGGAACACTCAATATTTCGTATTATAGAAAATAAAAAAATATACTGAGCAAATACCAAATAAAGTTAAAATTTAAAAATGTAAATAAACAAAATGTAATAAATACAGCACTTACTAAAATGCTAATTTTCTTTTACACATTATGCAACACAGAAATTAAAAGACAATAGAATTTCAAAAAAAAAAAAAGGTACCTACCTAACATATAAGTGATATCTTCAATCATAATAGGTAATTCTTGGAAAATATAAATAATTAGTACCAGTTAAAAAATAAAAATATACGATAACTGATAACATCATATGTTCATGGTAGGTACCATGTATTTTAAACAAATACGATTCAATAATTATGGTTAATGAACTTCAAAATCCCTACCAAAAACCTAAATTTATCTCATTCAATGAAGATGGCTGATCATTTTTCTAGAGATTTCTTTGTATTAGATTGATAACATTATAGATTGTTAAAAATATAATATTTTTAGTGCATGTGAATTGGACGTGGTAATTGTTTTAATCACAATTTAGTTAATAATATAGTTAGTGTTGGCCATAAACTTCATACCTACCACGTTACAGGATCATAATATAATAATTAATTAAGAAGTAGCAAAATTACAAATAAATAAAATGTAAGTACCTATCAGGTAGGATCTTCATACATTTAAATCATATAGTGACGTCACGTAAAACTTTCAACGTTTTTTCACCCACCAGTAGTGATTTGGGAGGAGACTATTTTCAGAATTTTTTTAATATCATTCTTTTGTTGTCATTTTTAATTTAAAGAATCGTATTCTAATTTTCACAAGTTATGTATTTTTGTTTAATAAAAAAGTGTAATACTAAGACTCGTGGGTCCTCAAAATTATAATAATATTACGATTATTGGTTAATATCTATCACAATTATTTATTTAGGTATTATGCTTATGAATTGCAAGTTTATGACTCAATACAATTAAAATATCTGTACATTCTTCAGTCAAGTTTGATAATGTAATATTGAGCCCTCGACCTTCTGTTTTTTTTATTTTTGAGACTAACATTAAATTTTGAAGAAAAAAAATGAAGATTACCGAATATTCTCTGATTTTGAGAATATTTTTTGAATAGATTGTTTCCATATTTAAAAACATTACTTTTTAGGTATCTTCTACTACAATTTGCTACAGTAAAACGATTTTATGTAATTTATTAAAATATTAAGGCATTTTGTATTTATATTATACTAATTGTTAATGATTTGATTTATCATTAAAAATAAATGTGTACAATTTCATGTTTATCAATAATTGTCTGAAATAAAAACCAATTTAGCTAGACACTAAAGTTGTACAATACTAATAATAAATAATTATATTAATATTAATTTTGTTATAGTTAAAAATTTATCAACTACCAAAGAATGGAATTCACATAAAGCTAGTCATTTAATTTTCAATTTTTAGAGAAACCAGAAAGGATACGAGGTTAGTTGAATAATTTAATTAAAAGGACATATTATACCATTTATACCCGCAGGTGTCATTTTTGTTATACTTACTTCTATAACGTATTTACACACACCATATCAAAACTTACGTTCTATAGTTCTAATGATGTGTTGTTAGCTTACATATTGATGTATATTGCAGACTTATTATTAAATTCAAAAAGGTTAGAACATAATCTGTGTTATCATCTTGGTTTTTTTTACAATATTTTAATTTTCAAGCAAATTATGACTATATGTAAAATACTTAAATTTAAAAATTCTCATAACTTGAACTCAAAGATAAAAATATCATTAAAACCAACGAGAGAGCACAGATAATGTTGATAACCGAACTTTAATGTACATGTACCTATTTAAATTTACTCTAATGTTAAATCTCTCAACATCAAATTTTAACTACTGAACTCAAATTTGCTATGTTCTTCATATGTTATGTAACTATAACAAAGCAAACATAGCGGGTGTGACCTCTTAAAATATAATACTCACTAGTCACTATTTAAATAACAAACCGTAGAACTAATAACTATACAATGAGGTTGATTAACACTTATAAAACTATAATAATTATTTAGGGTAGGAGACTTTTATAATATATTATTATACTTAAATATCACTCAATACATCAAATGTTCATTATCTTCCATCTAGATGATATATTTCTGACCTAGGACAATGAATTATTTACTACATTCAATAAATATAGGGCAATAACGAGAATAACAATTTTAGTAATGAGTGAAATAATAGATATGAGATTATGAAAAACACTCAAAAGTGGTGTTTAAACAAGTTATCTTTGTTTATTAAAAGAATTCTACATTTGTTTTGTTATTGTTTCATTATAAGTAGGTATAGATCATTATGCAGGTACTTACCTATGTAATATGACTGTGCTATCAGGATATACATTTAGGCAGGGGAGTGAAACATCTGAGATCTGCCAAGGATTATACTATTTTATATTTCTATTTTACATTTTTAACTCTCACAGTAGCAATGTTATAGTCTTATAAAATAAAATAATAAAACGTAGGTATTTATGTAGCATACAATTAAATAAGTAAGGTGACTAACCTAAATTATAAATTAAGTAAAAGAAAAAATTAGAATTTATTAAAATGTATTACATTTACCTACCTACTATAATTTCTAAGCTTTTATATGGATACGTTGAAAAAATATATTAAAGAGTTATTTATTCAATAACTATTATGATAAAATAAACAAATTATTATTTATTTTTATTGCACATTTTTTATTATAGTTTTAACTCACGGAAAACAAAAGAAATATAGTTTATGGAATGGAGTCTAATAGTAACTATAAATATGGTATTAAATCCACTTTTTCACAAGTAAGTTATATTTGTAAGGTACTATACATATCATTTTCTTAACTACGGTTTACCAGATAAATAACTTTTTAATTGTTACATTTATATTTTATTCCACTATTTATAGTTTAGAAATTGAATGGGTGTAGGTACTTACACCCAAATTATAATTTTAATGATTTACAACTATAAAATGAACTTTTTAATAAATATTAAACTATTAAAAAGTATTATACGATTTTCATTCTTCGTTAAAAAAATTTATTGCTGTTATCAATGCTGATTTTTATTGCAGTGTTTAGCGTTAGTCGGAGCTGGATTCTTACAAGTCGGAGTCGGCACAGAGCTGATTTGTTCGACAGTCATCATTGGAGCATTATCAGACCATTCAAATGAAAATGAATGGTTAACCATGACCAATGAGCAGATGTCTTGGTTTGGTGAGTATGAATATGTTTATGAATATAATATAAGGGTGTTTCATAAAGAACACAGTTTTTAATTTTGTTCTTTAATTTCGGAGTTGATTCTGTTTCTTTAAATTTACTGGACCAGCCTCTTCATTGTTGTTGTGGTTGGTGCTTCTAGGTGTACGAGGATCGTACAAAGTTTCCTAATAGTTACCGCAGCACACTCGTCGTGTTTATAATGAATTTTAATGGACAAAACACTTTGCTCGATCCTCGGTTGTATGTTGTATCCATCTCCGTGATGACAAAATGACAAATAAACAAAATATACAATGTATCAATCAATCACTTACAACCTTAACAACCATTTGTAACAAAAATACTAAGAACAATGCCATCAATCAAACAACAAAAAATTGTCCAGTATTTCAAAAACTGCGTTCTTTATGAAACAACATATATATTCAATTACTACCTCATTTACCGCACCTGTGTACCTACTACTATATTTACACACACTCAAATCGAACGAATACACCGAATTTTTTCTGTCCAAACTTGAACTTAACGTCTTAACAATGTGTAATGATTTCCTAAAACCGTGCTTAAAAATATAAGAAACTAAAAACTGAAAGACGTGGAACAAACACAGCAAGAGCTTAGAGCACCTACCTATATTTGCGGCCGCACGGGATGACAAAACTGTCAAAACTGCTATACAGCTGGTTTACATATCTAGTCTTTACCTGTAACATATTTTACCGGATATATCCATCGCAGGAAGTCTGTTGTACCTGTGCACGCCTCTGGGCAGTCTAATGTCTTCGCTGGTGCTGGGTCGGCTCGGCCACAAGAATTGCATGATAATCACCAACATACCGTACTTGGTATCTCAGATCATGTTTTTCTATGCCGAAAACGTGGAGACCATGTACGCGTGCTCGATAATAATGGGTCTGAGCGTGGGATTCTCGGGCGGCCCGTTTTCCGCATACATAGGCGAAGTGTGTGAACCGAAGCTCAGGGGCGCCCTGATGTGTGCCACAAACGTGTTCTTTTTCAGCGGTTCGCTGCTGTTCGCCACCATCTACGCCATCACCAGACAGTGGAGATTGACCGTACTCATCAACATGGCGATACCGATCATAACTATTGCGATTTTGTGCATGGTGGGTAATTATAATATTATGGTATCTACATATTCTATTACTTATTTTGTGGATTATATTTTATTATAATTTATAACTATTTAGACACATTTCAGATGAGGACTTATTCAAATACACATATTGTAAATATGTTTTTTGTATTTTTGTATTCACTTGAAAAATTAATTATAAAATAGCATGCAGGATAATAATAATTATTTATGGCGAAACAAAAGTTTATACATCCGTACAAATAATCTATCCCTAAACATTTTCTATTTAATATTTTACATTGAAAGTTCGGAAACCTCTATGTTTTAAAATTTTAACACCACGCCATCGAAAATTAATATGTTTTCTATAGAATAATTTATTTATTTTTCACAAAACATTAAGAAATAGCTAATATCACACGGGGCGATGGATAAGATTGAAGAGAGTTGGGAAAATTAAAACTAAATAATGCGGATATTATTGAATACAAATTGTAAAAAAAAAATTTCAAAACTTATTGTGCAGTTTATTTCAAATATTATGATTTTAAATAATTTGTATTCTGAATACCAAAAAAATAAAACGTATTATTGACAAGACCGCCGTATTATAGTGCGGTATATGATATACATATTATATACCGGTCAACAATCGATATAATATTATACCACTTACCATATAGCACAAAGATAAAAACATTCGTCAATTATGACAATAATAATTGTTGCATACACAGAGTCCGGATTCTCCGATGTGGTTACTGTCCAAGGGCAAGAACGAAAAAGCGCAACGGACGCTTGGCAAGTTACGGGGATGGGTGACACACGATAAATGTTCAAACGAATTTCACGAAATGGTAGTGTTCATGTCTGCAAATAAAAAATCGTCAAGTAATTTTTTATTTTATATTTTCATTGATACTATAAGCTATCAGCGAGTGTTGTCTATAATAATAAATAATTATTTTCGTGTATGATAGACGATAAAAACGACAAAAATGATTTGGAAAGTTCTTGGAAACAACTGCTTCAGCCAGACGTGCTCAAACCTTTTCGTCTACTGCTGATGTACTTTTTCTTTTCGAACTTGTTATCTGGAGTACCGTTCGCGCCGTATCTAGTAGAAGTATTTATGACATTTGGTGCCGACGTTGACGTCCAATGGACCATAGTAAGTATTTAACTCAAAATCTAAGATGTTCAACATTATTATTCACATTAAAAATAAAAATTGTATTCAATATTTGTGTGATTGCCTGGCACCTACTTATATTATAGAGTACTTATTTGCTATATTATAGGCGTTTTCATTGGGCATAGCCATAGTTGGAGGCATACTGACTGTTTTCTTGGTGAACAGACTTGGAAAACGATTTCTTACTTTAACGACGTTATCGATTTGTTCTATTTGTTACATATCAATTGGATTGATTGGCGTTTA
>PVMI01065094.1:10638-22780 GCA_008528875.1 Aulacorthum solani | reverse complement strand
TGATCAGATATAGCTAGGCACCTACTCATTCCTAAAGGTGTATTTTGTATACAGATCACTTTTGTGTGGATAATAATTAATAATTTTAAATAATATGTTAAACTGACAGTTGAGATGATTGAAAAACAAAATCCGTGTTACGTGATACCCAAAAAAGTATCTATATTACGAGTAAAATACTGTCTCCTTTATCTACATCTGGATTATTTTGTTATTTAATCAACTCAAGTGTCAGAAACTCAACGAATATTTTTTATTAATATTCTATGCCCTATGGTATATATATTTTATAATTCATAAGAAACGAACTTTTTTTTCAATTATGATTGAAAAATAAATAATACATTTTTCAAATTAATTATCAATGAATGACGTTTCGTTAAGATTGTGTATACAGGAGGAAAAATTATGGTTAATAACTAGTGAGTGTGAATACCTATTGCAGATAATTTATTAGTGTGGTTAATCGATATTTTTTTGAAATAATATATCATCGTAGCATAATAAAGAAGATAAATAATTATCTCACTGTACCTATGATAGACTGTAACTCTAGAAGTAAATAATATTATTATTGTAAAATACAATTTATGGGTACATTAAAATTTAGAGTATTTATGATAGAGAACTTTAAATATGTACTAGATTATTTTTTTCATACCTAAACAAATAATCATTTTTTTAACATTATATTAAAATCATAGTATAATATACAATCAGATGAAATTCTACAAGTCATGTTCCGTACTATTCAACTAGTTATATTTAATCAGTTAATATTATATTGATCAAATCAATTTATTATCTTAAATAAGTTCAATTCGTTTTTCATCTAAATCTAATTGTTATACTCATACTTTGGATACTTTTTAAATCAATTTTCGCTATGAAAATAAGACTCTTATAACGATATTTTTAAGTATAAAAATGTGTTGTAAACATTTATACTGTTACAGAATATACTAAGAAACTTCATTACACAAATTCATAAAATAAATATACATTTTTTTGCTACTAAACGTCATTATCATCGCTTCGAGATCATATATACTCAGCAACATTTGTTATAGATAATTTATGAGATAAATTGACGCATCTATCCAATAACTTCAAGGGTCGTTCTACTGTTGGTTAGTTAAACTCGATACATGAAAGTAACTTTGGTGGTTGGCAAAAATGTATATAAAGTACAAAACTTGATTATTTCAATTTCAGAAAAAAATAAAATCCCAATGGACTTCTGNNCTTCTGTTCAATGACTGTAACGTTTTTTTTTTACATCTCGACGGATACTTTCACCGTCAAGTTTTTTTTTACCATTATGAATCGTTCGATCTGTTTCTTTCAGAGAAACGTAATTATTATTATACATTGAAACCATAAAGATACAAATCAAAATATATATTTTTTTAAACTTTTATATTAACAGCGAAAACACGACGAAAGATTTCTACATAATGCAATTTCTTTTTTTTCAATTCTTATTACAATACCAGTACATATTATATTATTTTCTTCTATTTCATTTTCTTTTCGTCTTTTTTTTCTAATATTGAAATTCCGGATATTAGCGAATGAAAAAATATACCAAACTCCATCATCATCGACCCTGAATATTAATAATAATGATTGGACCGCAGAGGTGTTATTTATATAAGACCGATATATTATTATTATATGTATATTCACTCGGCGGTCGTTTAGATCACGCACAGAAATTCCAGACATTTATATTGGTTGACCATTTCCGAATATATTAACGTCAGTAGAACGAAGCATTATATACCTATATCCTTCTTCTCTTCACTTTCTTCATTTCATTTTCTGTAGTTTTTTCCTTTTTTTTCTTCTCCCCCACCGACGGGGAACTCCATTATTTATCAACCCGACAAACCCTTCGATTCATGCGAGACGTTTTCCGATTTATTTTACAATGAACTTTAAAGAGCCGAGTCAGTCGTAAGTGCTTGAACAATAGTAATAGACTTTGTATTTTTGACAAATCGCTACTGGACTCATACGTAACGTATATGTGGCATAAAAGTTACTTTTACAAATAAACGTACCTACTCAGCGAAACCGAAAAAAACTATAAAATGCAAATCCTCATCATTCCTCGGTAAAATCATACTCAATATTGGTATAAAAATAACAACTTATATGCATAGTTATTAATATTTTAGTCAACAATTTAACAATTGATGGGTGACAATCCTATATGTACTATTGCAAAAACTGTTGACCTTAAATTATAGTCCAAAAAATCATAAACGCTTCCGAAACCATTAACAATTTGAACTACTATAAAAATAAGAAAATAATATTAAGTAGGTACCTTTATTATTATTGTTTTGTAGATTTAGATGAGTTCCTTGAGCAAATGTATGTATGCAACGATAAACTCAACTTGAGATAAGTTACACTAACAAGTCCATAAATGTAATTCGAATGTAACCTACAATTTCAAATGGTGTATGTTGTATAGTATGTAGAATGTAGTCGCTTATAAGTAATTAATTTAGAATTACATAGTACTAATAAAACGAACAATTGTAATTTAATAAAAAGATAGACAATTTCAAGTTAACACTTTACATACTAAATTAGAAGAACAAATCACAAGTAGACTATAATAGGTAAGTTAGGTCTAGAATAAATTATTTATTTCATAAATGAAAATGGAATTAGATTGAATTAGATCCACACCACTACACACGTTTAGACAAATTGTATTTTATTTCAATCTAAATTTATTATAATAGATATATTTTTTAAATAAACGGTCATTATGGTATTATTACTTAAAAAAAAGACTATTTTATAGTCCCTGCATTTTAAGGCTTAAACAATAAAACCCATAAATTAGCTGTATTATTTATATCCTAAATTTATATTACAGATAAATATTTTTTTTTTTTAAACAATGGCTCTTATAATAATGAGCATGGAATGGATAAGAGTGTATTCATTTTTATATATAGCAAATTTGGATTAGATGTAAATAAATTGATCGTATCTTAAATCAAGAGGTGAAAAAAACAATGCACAAATATTAAAATATATTTAGTTCAGAAAAGGAGAAAACAGTAGAGAAAAATTAATTTAATAAACCTAACTGATAAATATATAAACGTTCAATGGCAGTTGTAGGTTATGAACCATAACTCATAACTTATGATTAAATCTAAAACGTCTTTAAGAACATAAGAAGATACAATAAAATACAGTAAAATACTTCACACTAACCGAGATAAACTAAGACGGAGTTACTAAAGAACACCAAAAAATAAACATTTTATTTATGATAACGATATATGAAAAAACTAGTACAAAATATACCAATTACCACCAATGTATAAACGGAAAATGTAACGATTAAAAGGCACAGACATATGAATGGATTGTACGTCCTGTATAATACAAATTTAAAATATATCATATACACATAGATATTTTTTCTAACAAATGTATACATATTTTATAAAAATCTTGATTTTATTTGTATTGGTATAAATACATCAAAGAACGCATTATTTTTTATTCCTAAAAAATAACAATTTAGAAGGAAAAATGACAAAAGAATCTAATTTATTTTCATTTCATTCAATTCCATTCCTACTCTCTTTTGTATAATATTTTATATGATTCCATTTTAAAGCTCCTGAAAAAAATCCAAAGACCTTTCATGAAAAACGGTTAAATTTAAATTGTTCAGTGGTATGTTTAATTGTAACATCGGTATAGCATGTACCCTCCCTTTCCAACACCATATCAATAATGTTAAACGAACTCGTCGTTTCCAGTTATTTTTAATTGGCTTCGAATTCAAAAGACGGTAGAATTATAGCTGCCATACACACTTTTTTGTTGGGGCTTTTTTCTTTTTGGTGAATTTCAATTATTTGAATGAAACAGTTTCTTAGAATATATAATGAGAATTTGTGAATCTCGTGTCTTCCATTTTGGTAAGAAATTGAAGTGTAAAGTAATTGTTATTTAATAAAAAAAATATATTTCGGAAGGTACCTATAAAGTGTAAAATATTATAACAATGTGTTTAAAACTTAATAATACATTTATAATGAAAACATGAATTTTGAATATCGCAGTGATTAGGCCGAACGAACAGATCGATATAACGGAGTTATTATTCCGGCCAGGCATAGGTAATACAATTATTGTTAAGACAAGATACCTAATAATTGATACGTAGGTAATAGGTCATAATTTTACCATTCACGACTTTACTCCACCGACATTAAAATAATCATAAAATAACGAGACCGCAACAGCGTACAGGATGTGGTACATCATAATAATATTACTGAAGTTCCGCGTGTATTCGTTTTGATTTTAAACTTGCAGCCATTACCATTTTTTTCATTACCTATATAACATCCTTTCAATATTGCTTTCTACACATGGCATCCAATATACCAGCTGTTAAACATCTCGATTATTGCGGCAAAAAGTTTACCGGACAAAGTTACTCGGTACGTATTATATATGTTAACAGGCCATCGTCAGAAGTAAAATAGGATATGTGGTGACGCGTATGAAAAAAGTTCGATAAGTGTTCGCTTCTTAAGTAGTCCAAAAACGAATCTATCAGTGCACCGAATGTTCGGGTGAGACGACAAGAGAAACAAGATGGAATAATGATCAGTATGTGCCTGCTATAAATCAATCCCGGGCGCGTGTACAACTTGTAAATTCTTTAAAACGTTTTCAGCTGTTGGTTATTGGCCAGTGTGAAACTTTATCCAGTAAAAACTTTTTCATCTCGCCATCTTTCTATTTCAGCCTTACTGTACTTCCCGGCTCTTTGCTTTTCTCTCCCTTTACATTTTACTCCCTGTAAAAGTTTTGTATTCGACAGACTATTGCACCAAGTTGGCGGAAAAAAATACAGAATTATCCAGTGATGTATTCTAACCTGGACATTTGTAAAATCACCTCAGAGACAGTTTACAGCGAACTGAAAGGGTGAACGAAGGATTTAAATTTTTTGGCTCTGTATTTCTTACGCAAAACGGTAAAACTATACTATACAAATAATGCGACTCTGTTTCAGACGAGTTATATTTCTTACAAAAAATAATATATACACTCTACATATAAATGTACGTTACACTATGGTATGGATCACAGATAATAATAAATACCATATAATATAATTTTTCGGGACTATTGTGTTATGAATATAACAATTTATTATTGCTAGGCAATTATTCATTTTCTTATCATAAGAAATGAATGGAATTGTGATATCTAATTGTGACACCGCCCTCGAGGTTTAAATATTTTTTATTATTATACAAAACGCATTCATAGAACCAATTTTATTTGGTTGTACAAAATAGGATTTTAAGAGGATAAGAGGATATTACACAAACTATTTCTGCCCTTAGAAAGAGATCTAGAAACTGTTTGTCAAGTCCTATGTGCTCAAAATTTACACTATAATACGTAAATCTTATCAAACCCCTCGAACCAATCTTTTTATGAGCTCCACAAGCTTTGTCGCAAGGAACACATTTAACACAACACCGTTCATTTGTCTAATGCGTGTACTTTTTGTAAACTTGACAATACTTAGTCATATTATGAACGTCTTAAGTTTGTTAAAATTTTAAGCGGTACTATTTTTTCTAACATTAATAAAAGTACTTAGCTTAATAATATAGATTAAATTATATCATTTACAGTTTTACAATTCTTCAAATTCTAGAAGCTAAACTTGGAGTTCTTCGATATTTATATAATAAAATACATTACGAACAATCGTTTATTTTAATTTCTGGTGGAAAAACGATACTAAACGCTTTGGTGTAAAGCGTATACAAATTACAGAAACCAAAAAGAAAATACAAAATCTTTTCTATGGCTTATAAATTATTATAAGAGGTTCTTTCTTACGGGACTCATCTGACCTATTAAACACGTATTCTCTCCACTGGGTTAATTTCCTGTGACACGGTAAGACCACCGTTAAGTAATCCCATTACTAACTTGATGGGTTCTATTTATCCCACTAAAACGGTAAAGGACTAGTCGACCATAGTAATAGTCCTATATATATAATATATATATGATACCCAAAAGTAGAAATTTCAATAATAACATTGGTAGGTAGAAGTATGTGTGTGTGTGTGTTTTATCAAAACCGTAGACTATAATATTATTGTACTGTGCGGTATGGGATGATAATAAATATACGTCGCATACAGGTCTCAAGCCTACACCACTGGAATTACCTCAGTACACCAATGGCCGTTATGGTTGCACAGTGTTTTCTAGTTCGTTAAACGTATAGCACACTGTGTTATCGTCCGAATGAGGGTTCCACACAAGGGTTAATAATAATCAAGGATATGATAGAATAGATATAGATATTTTTTTCATATTGACTGCAGTTTCGTTAAAACAATTTTTTCTTATGATAATATTATGATATAGATAGCTGGACTGTATTTATAGGTACTTACAAGAAGTAGCAATTAGTTTCGTTTGTTTTCTGTATTATGATCGCATACGTTGACAACTGTAAAAAAAATAATACATACCATGTTAATATTTTCATTTAAAATTTCAATTGTTTTATCCCATATAAATTAGGCATACAATAAATGTTTTAAAGAACTACATAACATAAATTATTCTTACAACATTATCGTAGGTACTAGTTTTTTTAAAACGCCCATAATATGAATAATAATGCATAAAAGAATATTATACTTGGTGTTTGTTTTTTTAAATTATTGCCATAATTAATATATAAAATGTTTAATTTACCAAAAACCTTTCGAATTAAATAACCTCAAAAATTCTATAAATATATAATTTTTATTTTAGGTTTAAATTGCAAACCTATTTATATAGGTATAGTTACATATATTTTAGGTGTAATAAATTATATATAAAGGACACTTATTCAGTATAATAATACGTGTCTGGTACAAAACGGTTCCAAGTCACGTCGCTTTCGAAAATGATATTTCATTCTCTATACCAAAATACTTGTCGTTTTTCAATAGCCCATCAATTCGTTCTTAATATATCATATTGACATTGTTAGACGTACATTTAACTTAATATCAAAATGGGAAATTGTTTAATCGATGACATTTTTTTTTTTTTAATGTGCACATATTAATTTAAACATATTATATTTCTATGTATTGCACCATTTGTAAAAACTAAAAACTATAGTGAAAATAACAAAACCAATGAATTCGCCCTGGTTTCAAGTTTATCTCTCCATAGATGTCACTGTAATGGATGTGTTAAATTTGGATTCAATGAATTTCATTACACACGAAAAAGATTCTTAGTGGAGACGGTATATCGACACCTCTATTTCTAAAGATATTTTATCACACAGTAATATAACTATTACGACTAAATTATGTATTGATTATAAACAGTAGTATTTACTCTGGTATTTATAATTAATGTTATTAGTATATGGTAGGTTGAACAAGTTAAACAATCTTTTTCAAAAATATCGCATATAGGCACCTATAGATACTATATAATAATAATTATTATAATATTATACCTATTATTGATAGTAAATTGTTCTATGACAATGCTGACGTAGGTACCTTCTTAGAACGGTGTAAATAGGTTCATATTATAAATAATATAGCATGAATTTAAACATCTAAAAAAAGTCATCGTGTTCAAAAAAAAAAAAAATAATTTACGTACAAATAAAAAACTTCATGCCCCTGCGGTAATATTACAACAATATAACAAAAACCGTTTGAGAAGAAATCTTTGGTTTACGTTATATATTGGAATAGGTATCCAATTCAATCAAAATGTGTACTTATTTTTATTTGTACCAGCTAATTTCAAATTTTGTCGATCTCATTTTTATAAATAAAACCAGAGTTATCTTTTTAACATGATATTTTCAAACATAATCAACAAATATATAACTTCGAGACAAATGCGAAAAAAATATTCCTCTAAATTATTATTAATTAACCTGCAGTCGACAAATTGCAGAACACTAACTTGGATGTTTTATGAAAGTAATCGATTCACGGTTTTAAATAACCGGTTTAAATTCAATTTAAAATAAAGTCCACAGGACCAAAAGACAAAACAGTTAATACTACTATTCGTTTTCATGCTGATAAAAATCATTAAAGATCATAAAAATGTCATCATATCCATATTATAATACAACGTTTTATTATTATGCACTTTGCCCGTATAAATATAGTATTATAATAATATGTATATTGTATACAGTATTAGCTTAATTTATCTATTTTCAGTTTTCGGGTTACATAAAGTACACACAGAATACATATTATTATGTACGCTATACTATTTTATGTCTGTATAGCGTCACACAAAACATTATAATAAAGTTGTGTATATTGTGTTACGAGTTCACAATGATATAATAATGATATATTCTATATAGTGCAGTATGTATGAACATAACGTCGTCATTTTGTCACGGTTTTTCACGGGTCATTTCCGAACGTGGCGAAACCGATTTGAATATGAATTACTTTAACAATTCAACCCCGCGGGGGCGTTGCTGTGGAGGGAAAGAGCGATTGAGATAATATACATATATACACATAGAGATGGAGTGAGAGATCCTGACGAGGAGAGGAGTTAGAGAGGTAGCATTTTAGGGGGGAAGGATGGGAGTGGAGGGTGTCGAGCACTAGAGAGTGATGATTTACAAGTGTCCCTGTTTTGACGAAAGGGTTAAGGATAGGGAATTCGCGGCGAAAAGGGCCATCAATCAATCCGACAGTCAGCAAAAGCCCATTAATCCTTTTTGATCGTAGTCGTGCGTGCAATTTAATTGTTCGCATAACAAATGACCCGTTTGTCCCTCAACACAGCGGTGGTGGCGGCATCAGCACCGATATATATATACGAGTCCCGGTCTCCCAAAAATTGTTACACACTATTATCGGAGGATGCCGATTGCCGATGTACTAGCAAAACATAATTGTGATATAAACTGGAATAAGCAAATCAGCATTGTATACCACAAACGGTATTTGCCTCGTGGTACCCAGAGTAGGTTTTAGTTTTGTTATTTATTTTTACCACATAATAATTTTCATCATTTGAACCTAATAAAGCTATTTTATATTTTATATTCAGAATAAAAACTCTCTAATACAATTTAGAAATACATCACATCAGAACAATGCGGATAAAATTACAATTTATACCTACATTATGATCATATACACGTCATAATATTAAATACCAATGATTATAAATAGTACTATTTACAATCAATGATACTACATATTTATATGTTATACATGGTGTAATTTTTCAAAACCTTGAAATAGTAATGTTATAGCCATAGTTATTTAATATATAATATGGAAAAATAAACTATTTTTAAATAGGTTAAATTTTAAATTAATTAAAATAATCATACATAATTTCAACAAAAAAAACATAATATTGTGAAATATTAGGATTTTCAATATTTTAAATAGATAGCTTATACAATTAATCCAGTAACGAACACACCGCTAGTAGATATCTTATATTTATTGTTATGATGTTTTTAAATGTCCACCACAAACTGTTATCATAGCCAGTTAAAATTATTGCCATAAACTTATATTATATAAGTTGTAATTAGCCTAATTTCGGGTTGTACGAACAATCACTTAACATTTTATAAATCAATGGTTAAGGGTCTCACTTAAAAATAATTTAGTAGCCCGTGATTGGTCCATTAAATTAATGAATTTTTCATGAGATAAATAGGGCATAGATAAATATATTTAAAAGTACCTAAGTATGAATATTATAAGACTAGAATAAAACATACTTTTTCTTTTGAATCCCAATAATCGAAACGATAATTGTAATCTCAAGAAAAGACAAGTGTCGTAAATAATTGAATTTTGTAATTATGTATTATATAGATACCTATGTTACAGCAATTATACAATTATGACCAATACAAAAGCGTGTTAAAAATAATAATTGATTTTCAACTAGAAATATACCATATAAATTATTTATATATATTTATTTACAAACTTTTATAGTGTTTAAGTTATATCGGAGAAGAATTAATTGTGATTTATGTAGTAGCTGCAGTGTGTATATGAAAGTCGAATAGCTGAGAACACGCGTAGAAAATCCTATTTTGTCTCAAGTAATTTATATCATGAGGGGAATTTTTCTCTTATTATCCTATGGGAGTATAAAGCAATTTCACGTGTCGGATACGTGGTTAATTAAACTGATAACCAATTCATCATGGTCGTCCAAGTTCATCCCATATCATGTATACATGCTTCTTGTTGGAAATTACGACCACGCGTTTAAAAGCTGTATTCCACATAATATAACTCATTATTCTTTTAGAAATTGAATGCCTAAAGACTTTTTACTTCAATAAATTTATCACACAACAATTTTATTTGTTTTTTTAACATTGATTTATACACATAATTTAGTGTCTTTATAATATTTACACATCTAAGTGAATATGTAATAAGAAGTAATTTACACAAATATAATTTATAGTAAATTAAATCATTTTTGAATTCGTGACACAAGTAATCGCTCTAAAAAGCATATACAAGAGTATGAATACTTCATATTGTTTAGTTTAATTTACTTAATTAACAGGATTAAATAATTCTTTAACGTCTTCTTACTTTCGACGTCATTCAAAAAGTGTTTTCTCAGTTTTTTTGAGTATCTGAGATCAAGAAAATTAATAGGATTACTTTCTTTGAAATAAACACCACTACCTATAACTTTAAATTTTAATAAAAAGTCGTCGTCGTCGAAACGCTGTTCTAAATGTATTACTTAATATATAAATAATTATGTAAGAAATATCAAGAACTTCATTTGTTTATGTTAATATTAATATTTATATAGATGAACAGATACAATTTTGACATAAATCCCTGATTATGAATAAATATAGCATCAATTATTACAAAATATGTTATTGAACTTATCATTTTAATATTGATTTCAGCATAATATATAATAGACAGTTCGGAATATAATTTTAAAGATACAGTGATATGACCTTGTTTGCATCTTAATATTAGGTATAAAAAAAATTATGGATTTTAACAAAAAATACATTTCTACATTATCTATTAAATTTAGGTAATATATTTTTTAATTGTTGTTGATACAATATGTTTATAACTTACAATATACTGCTATATTTTGTAGTGCAATGTTATCATTTAAGACTCGATTTAAGGTTAGTTATTTTAGAATTAAAAAAAATCATATTTATTTTTGAATCCTATAAAATAAATAACTATTATATTATTATTATCATATACAATTTACATAATATTGTGTTGTTAAAAATCAATATCTTCTTAACTCGATTAAACAATACAATTTAAGCTTATACTACAACATTACTTTACTAATTTCCTTTAAGGGATTTGAAACTAATTTATCCATCGTGCACGGAATGTGCTATGTTAAAAATGGTCTCTAGAGAAATATTTAACCGGAAGTTAAACTTGAGATTTATTTTTTTTTTTTGTCTCTGTGGGACTCCTTAGAAGTATATATTGTTTGAAAAGGAAAAGTTATCATAAAAAAATAATAATAATAAGAGTCCTGTCCTACAGCAAGGTGGATAGAGAAATTCCAGAATATACATTTTTTTAGCAAAGATATTGTTGTCAGTTCGTTTGTCTTTTGGAAAAAAGTTGAATAAAAAAATTAAACATCCAAAACACAACAACAACCGGAAAGGCAATAAGCTTCTAGTATGGTGTAAAAAGTAAAATTCAATCTTTCATTTATTTAAAATTGTGAAAACTTAGTGTCTTTAAAATTTTTTTTTATAACTTATTCATATAAAATTAAAACAGAGTAGAAATTGCACATGTTTTATTGGTTGCACATAAGTTGTGATTACGACCTTTAAGTTTAGTACATATAATGCTAGTGATCTACCTAATTGAGTATAATTAACTATTCGCATTACATTTCAGATTATTAAAGTTCCGCACTATTATTTTTTATTATATATTTTGAGTTTGCATTTTAAATCAAACAAGTCTGAGATTTCGTTGTTAGGTATTTTCTAAACAGCTACTCACCCATTGATATCAAACACAACAAAGATTCTAAA
>PVMI01065077.1:0-20456 GCA_008528875.1 Aulacorthum solani | reverse complement strand
ATACGAACAACTTAATAAACTTAATTATAATCATATAAATACACAATATCAAATAGTATTATTTAAGAAAATTACTATAATGTTAGCAATTAAGATTGAAAAAGATAACATGTGTTTTGCAGGAGCTTTAGAATGTGCTTGCATTTCATTGGAATAATTTGTACTTTCAATAACATAAATACTATTATCCACTTTAATTTCAAAGTTCACTAATTGTAATAGTGTTTCTTTTGTTCTGAAATCTAATAATTCAGAATGACTTTCCAGTAATGCATTTGCAGATTTGGGTGTTAAATATTTCATATGGGATCCATCCATTAACTATATATGGTTACAGTTTATAAATAATTAATAAATAGATTAATACAAAGTTTAAAAATATAAAGATTATATTATAAGTTACAACACCAATCAATTTTCTTACTAACCTTGATTTGTTGTTCATTGAGACATTTGACAGTATTTGAAGAGAGCCCTTCTAATGCTTCTGGATTAAAGTTTAATAATAGTTTCCATTGAGTGATGTTAATTCCTATATAGACAATTCCAAATTCCAATATTATGTATTATAGTAGCTAATTATTATTTACAATTCAATAATAGTACCAGAGAGAATAATTCCCATACGCTCCACTTCAGCAGTTTTCCAAGAATTTGATTGTCCAATAACAGAAACTGCTATTGATGCCAGATTTTTTATACATGGCATATCACAAGATTGTATAGTATTGAAAGCTGAGCTTGTTTTCCAGAATAATTCTTTATTAGGCATAATAATTTTGGAATAAAGAGGTGGTAATTTACATATCAATGAACCAAATGATCCCCATAAATATGAAGGCATTTTTGCTTTTGATTTTGTTAAAAATTGTTTTTTAATCTCTTCACGCTAAAATTTAGCATAATATGATATTAGTAGCAATAAAAAATTTGCTCAATTTATAAGTATACATACAATTTTATCAGTCTTGGAGTATTTAGAAAGTAGATGTATCAATTCCAAAGCCCAAGGTCTATCAATGTTCAAGTCTAGTATCTGTATATCACTTATCGATAAACCCGACAAAACAGAACCATACGTGTGTAAAGCAGCCTATACAAATAAATAAATAGTAGTTAAGTTTAAAAGTATAAATTTTTTTTAACAGACATACCTTTTCTTTAGTTCTAGACCAAATGTATCTAGCTAATTCAGGATTGATGTCAAATGAACCCAACAAATCGATACAATTCTCCAATTCCTCATCACTCATAGAGTGGATGATTGAGTCAAACTGGAGGAATGTAACTGAGGCTGGTCCTAACATTTTTAATGCTTCACAACTAATCTGAATAATTCAATATATATTGTAAGTTAACAGTTATACATTTAAGTTACATTTACTTACTTGCACTTCGGTATCAAAAAATAGTTTTAAAGATCTTTTTTTTTGTTTGCCATGATTTTTGTATGATTTGCTATTTCTCATTGTAGATATTTCAACAATTTCTGATGAAAGTGATTGGTTTGAAGTAATATTATAGGCATCAGTTTTAAAATCATCATGAAACTTTTTTCT
Organism: Aulacorthum solani; assembly: GCA_008528875.1. Taxonomy (NCBI): domain Eukaryota; kingdom Metazoa; phylum Arthropoda; class Insecta; order Hemiptera; family Aphididae; genus Aulacorthum; species Aulacorthum solani. The sequence continues at coordinate 18,897 of PVMI01065077.1, read as the reverse complement.
ATTTTCTGTATCATCTAATAACGAAATAATATTATGTCTCAATATATTCAGATTGACAGAAAATGAAAAAGTAGTCTTACGTTGTAGATGAACAGCATTAATAATCAATTTAGAATCATCTATTGTTAATTTTTTTTCGTAATCTGTATTATTGCTAATATTTGATATTTTAGTATAATTATTAGTAGCATCAAGTAATGGTATAAATGTCAGACCAAATGGTTTTTCAGTATACTGAAATTTTTCTATATTTCTTACAGAATTTGAAGTTGAAGATATAGGACTTGTAGTAGTAGAATTTTTAACTTCTAAGATTAATATTGATTCATTAACACCATGTTTTTCTTTGCCCCCGAAAAATGTGTCAAACATACTGGTTTTCGATAATAATTTATTTACATCATCAGAATTTGGTAATGAAATTAATACATTTGGTTTGTTAATTTTTGCTTTGGCTTCAGAAGGCGTTATAACTTTTTCATTTTGACCGTTTAGGTTATAATTAATTGGACTGATTAGTTGTAATTGAATCTGCATTGAAGTTAAGTGGAAATTGATTAGATTTGATAAAGAATTAGTAAAATCCTTATACTGATCTCCCAAAATTAATATGCAACCCTAAAAAAGAAGTAGATATATAATTTAAAATAATTTTTTATTGGGTTTATGTTCATTAATCTTACCTTGTAAAAAGGAATATTATTAGATATAAATTCAATTTCATCAGCGTACCTAGTTAGTATAATATCGGAAGAGTTTAAACGTGACATATCTGGTATAGAATTTAATTGATCCTTGTTTAACACAATAAGAAGATCAGACAATGTTAACAAAGTATCACTTGACCAGTTTTCAACATTTCTGAAATACAATTTTTTTTAAATCTAGCTGATTATCATTTTTTTAGTGCCTAAAAAATATAATTTTTAACAGAACTATGGTATGTAAAATGTAATATAAATTTTACCCAAAAGCTTTTATTAATAAATCAGCCCATTTTTCTTTTGCTATTGAATCAACACAAATTCTGGTATCAACTAAACCAGATTCTACTATGAATTTAAATGCTTGTCCATCCACTTCATTCAAATATGTTGTAGGAATAAAATGGATCAGGTTTCCAAGTATATGTAAATGCTCAAGACTTAAGGTAGACCTATTTCCTAGCTATATTGGACACATAATACAATAATAATACAATTTCGTTATTTTAAATTTAAGACTTACAATATTTGTGATATATTGGTCAACCATTAATGACAGTTTTTGTGGTTGAGATGCAATCATTAGTTCAGGTAAACTTAATTGTCCAATGGAATACAATATATTATCCCTCAAATTTGAATTTAGAATAACATCAACAGGAAGAGTTGTCAACACAAATCCTAATGAAAATATATTTATTTTTTTTAAACTTTAATTTTTAAACTAAATAAGAAAATAATTTACCTTGCACTGCTTCAACTTCCCAAGCTTCTAAAAATAAATCAATGGTATCATCTGCTGTTAATTTTGATTTTAATTTGAGATAATTATTAAATGCTTCGGCAACACAAACTTGCAAATTTTTAGGAAAAACCTATAAAATAAGTTATAAATTAAAAAAATTTTTTTTAAATATATTTCTAAATTACTTTTCCTGTTCGTTTTAGGTATGCATTATAGTCTGAGATTAGGAAAATGAATTGTACACTATTTAATCTTCTTATGAAATTACAGGTATATCCATTATAAAGACCTTTAATGACTGCTGAATCATTACCAGTCCATTTGACAAGTAATTCGTTGTTTTCTAATATTACATTCAGCTAAAAAATTGTTAATATTTCAATATAGAATCAAAAATACTTGTCAATAATACATTACATATAAAAAGACACAAAATTATTTAATACATTTCTTATTTTGTTTAAAAATTATAAAAATTTACTATATGCTTTGGCAATTTGTCTATTCTATCACTATAGTTTGAGTATAATTGTTTGAGGACATCAAATATAGGACCAGGTACATCAAAAGGCGCTAATTGATCAAATAGTATATTATGTTTATTCTTCAGCATTTCCTTAATGAAGCAGGTTTGTTTTACTGAAAAAGTTATACATAAATGTTGTATAAATAAATAATTAAAAAACTAGTAATGTAAATTAAAATTGATACAAAATATCAGCCCGATATTTTAACAAATTAAATCTATTTAGTTACTTAATTAATAAAAACAATTTTTATAAAACTTAGTTTCTCATAATAAGAAAATAAAATGTCAAAAACAATTTACAACTACGGTGTGCGTGCTCTTTAGTTAAATCTTAACAAAAGTTGATGTACATGTAATGTTCATTATAACAGTAAGACATTAGAAATGCAGGAATGAGTCCAACAATAATAAGAAATTCAATACACTCAAATGCAATTTATTGTCATTTCTGCCATCACCCACTTGGTGAAAAGAAAAGTTAATTTTTAACTTCTCTAATTGTATGTTGTCTTGTTCCCCGACAAAGACCATTATAAGATGCTCTACCTCATAATCCCAACACAGAACAACTCTTGTCTAGCATGGGTCCACAAACTCAATCACTACATTAAAGAGGTGCAAATAATAGATCACCAACAATTTATAAAAAATGTATCCAGCTTCTTCAAGCTTAAAATATAATTTATTTATTTATATCAGTTGTCCTATAATTTGACTTGCTTTGGGACCAGAGAATTTGAATTTATAAATCAAACGAGTCATTGAGTTGAAAGGCCCAAGAATAAAACAATTTGTAAGTGAAATAAAAGAAATTAACCTTTGATTTATAAATATTTATTACTAGCTGTCCTACCGGCGTTGCCCATGCCAATGATTTGTTGTCCGTTAAAAATGCTAACTCTATATTCTGATTTAAACTTTGTTCAATTTGTTATTAAATATTCAGTGTAAAATATGGTGTTCAAGACTAAACAATTTAATTCATAATTTTGTATGCTATTTTAGTGCACACTTACATGATGGTACGAAGGTACAGTGAAAATTGCAAACCTCAAGCTATCATTATTGATCAGTCAGGACAAGTTTGACTATATCAAACTATAATTTATAGCCATTCCACTGAGCGATCCAGTTAGACACATTTGTGATTATGCGAGCAGTATATTTTCAGATAGATAATCCATCTATAGTGGATTGCAGACCCCACAAGGTTCATACGTAATTAGGAATGTTTTATTAAAACGAAGAGTGCCATGGTGTTAACCAATTAACCAATACACAAAAGAAGTACTAATTTCTACTATAACCAATAGCAATCATTTAAAAAGACAAATTTTCTTCATAAATCTCAAAATCCCTGTTAGGACAACTCTCCGGCCTGAACCTACTGGGTCCAATTGTGAATCTAAATCATCCAGAAACACTCAAACACACACAAAAAATTTCCTCAGAATCAAGCCAGCCATTTAGGAAGGCATAAGAGACATACAGACCAACCATTTTTTAGTATAAAGATTATTTATCTATCTATCTATCTAGTATTTTATTATATTCACTAAACTGAACACATGTATTTTACAAACAGAAGCAATTCAATAAAAATATTGTAAAAGTATTTTAATTGACCAGTTAGTCAAACAAACTAATATTTAAATAATTAATTAATTATAATATAAGTTTAATCGTTATGTTGTAAACTATTATTAATTGTCAACATAAACTATCAGTTACTGCTGCAAATATTTCAATAATAATAAAATAAATAAATATTTACCTGGGTTTGCTATATTCAAAAGATAAAGAGCCATTGGCAAGTTATGATCATCAATTAAAGATACCAAGTGAGATATTACTGGATAATTTATACTTCCATCATCAATATTTAATAGACTAGAAACCGGAACTGCTTTAATCATATATTTCAAATCAAGTAAAAATTTTGGATCATTTGAAGGAAATGACAACATACTACTACAACCACTCAAATAAAATGCCTAAAAATTAAATATTAACAATTTAATTACTTTAAAAAATTATGAATTAATTTTTTTTACTTGTCTATTAGTCAGCATATAAGAATCAACATTGATAAACGATTGAATACTTGGTGGATTAGTACAAAACTTCAAGAATGAAGTAGCTGGTTGGGTGTATATCAATGGAAGATGTCGCAAGTCATCAGACGACCATTTATAATATCCATTTATATGTTTTTTCGACAACCGATCACTAGCAATTTTATTAAATATCTAAAAACAATTATAAATAATTATTTATCAATATAATTGATATTAAATTCTATTTGGCAAGATAGTTAGGATGCAAAAAGTGTATATAACTCAAGTATATACATAAATAACCAGATATAAGATAAATTAAGCAAATGGATTTTTGGGAAAGAACTTTTTGATATTTATATTGTAAGACACAATTTGGAACATTACAATTTTAATAATTAATAATTTAAAAGTGTATAATATTTGTTAGTTTTTGTCTCATTCTTAAAAATCACGATAGAAAATATATGTACCTGTTTAGCAGCTGGATAACTTAAATGTGTTTTTTCCAATAACGAAATTGCAGTTTCATTAGCCCATTCTTCTGGTTCAAATTGATCTATTTGTAATGGTGATAATTTAAAAAAGAACGTTGGATGCAGTATCTTTACATCTTTTAAAGTGCTATTTTCCATCATCAATGAAAATAACAATCGAGCCTATAAAAATATAAAATTTGAAACAAGTAATTATTTATTCTACATTTTTAAATTTGATTTGCGGTTCATCTTTGTTCTACTCTGCTTGGAAAATTTAATCTCAACTTTGTATACTATAACCAGGTTACATAAAATTAAATAGCAGGCACATCACAATATAAAGTTGTGCGGAAATTTGATTTCCGGGGCCAGATTTAATACCTACCTTGTTGGTCATNNGAAATGGATAAATTCATAATATGAGTAATTATAATTTAAATTAAACTACACAATGAGCATATATTTCAGTTGATTTTTATGCATAGTGCATTTATATATTTTTATTGACTAGGTAGAAAAACAGCTACATTAACCCAATAAGAAAAATGTACTGACACAGTTTATCTGTACTATAAAGAAAGTATTTGAAACATCATTCATGAGAGTTTAAATGGGAAAATATCAAAATAAATAACAGAACTAGCCCTATTTTCATTTTCAAATTATGTTATACCTATATAAAATTATTTTTACATTTAACTAGCAAGCATAGTTTTAATTAAGTATTACATTAATAAAAGATAAATATAATTTTATAGCCTTCTATACCTAGGTACTGGATTTGATAAAATTATTTTTGTTCTATATAAAATTATAACAGGTAATATAGTTTCATACTTGAGGAATATCAAAGTCAATGTCATACAGTGCATTTTTAGAGAATTCATCAAATGGTATAAGAAGTAGTTCATTGTTATTAAAATCTGGTAACAAGAATGTATACCTAAACAATACAAAAAAATTACTGAAGTACATATAAAATGTAAAATTATAATAATTTAATGTTCTCAACAAACTGTAGAGCTGTTTGTTTTACTGTCCATTTGCTTAATTGATTGGGATAGGATTGATTGACTGACAAAAATGACCACAGTCTTCTAATACTTTTAGGTAAATTTTTCCAATTTACTTTTGTATATTTATTGCATAATGTCATTTGTTTTTGTTCTACTTCAGCCAATAAAGTCAACCTATAAAATACACATTATTTCTAATAAAAATGTTTTCAAAATATATGAATTTTATAAATACTAAACATCAAATGTTTTCACTAGATAAAGATATTATTTGATTTAAAAATACCAAGAAAAAATTGATAATATAACAATGGTAAAAATAATATTAATTAAAATAATACACCTTAATTAAATCAAATTTGTATAGATTTCCTATGTAACTATTCAAATCACACTGGAAAATTACAAATATTTTAAAACAATTTTGTTACCACTTTTTCTTAAGGTAATCTGTGGTAACATAATATTTTTTATGTTGTTTCCCAATATTTTTAATTTAATCTACACAACACTTGAACATAAAAAAAATCTCATGCTCACATTCAATTTTAAGTAAAATGTAAGACTTTTTTTATACCATGTTTAATGATTAGTAAAACTAAATAAATATAAAATAGAAGTTATTATCACCAAGTTAAATTTGAGTATGGTTTAGCCCAGTGGTGTGCAACCTGGGGGTCGCCAATAATTTTACACCAAATGAAAAAGTCATATACTACCTATGTACCTCTACTAATATTTTATAATATATAAACATATTATATACTTAAACATTGATTATTAAGTAAATATGCATTATACACTTCATAATGTTGGTAAGAAGGGGGGTCGTATTAACAATAAAAATAATTTAGGGGGTCGTGGATCAAAAAAGGTTGCGCACCACTGGTTTAGCAGATAAGTAGTTGCTGTTATTTTTGGGGTGATTAATTCTCATGCACTCACAACTCTCATAACGCTGTATTAATATAGGTATGTTATACATTTATAATATATTAAATACTTACAATCGTGTGCTAATACTTTTAGTTGTGGTAAGGACATATGGTGTCCAAAGTCTAGCTAAAGCGTAGCCACATATATTTGATAACTTTTGAAATTTACCATCTTTCACATCATAATTCCATTTATAAACTGTTTCACCAATAAAATCTAGTATTTTATCATTTGTTATTACCTTTTTAACTAACTAAATAAAATGTATAGGTACATGAAAATAGAGAAATAAATATTAAAAATGTATTTCATACAAAATTTAAGAACTCATTGCGTTGTTGATCAGTTTGAATAGATTGAAGGATTTTCTTGGCTATTGGCGTATGATCTTCGTGCGCAATTATGAGAGACGCAAGATGAGTACCAGACAACACAGCCAACTTATTTATCTGAAATTATCATTATTTGAAAATGTTCTAATAAATACTTTTAATTTACTAACCGGTAAAAAATATATAAGAGTAGTTGGAAGTTTGATGATTTCTTCAGAAGTAAAATTAGCTAAAGATCTGAACAACAACTTTTCACGCAGATCGTGAGGAATATCATTGAACAATAAATCAAGCTCACTTTGATATCCTATGTTAAAATTCAAGAAAACAATATTTTTCATTATACCTGCAGTATTACCGACAATCAAATATTATTAATTACCCTCTACACAATCACATCTTTCTGATTCATTTGCTCTGAGTAAGCAGACAAATGATTTATCATTTATATTACAACAATTAGCTTGCAGCACTATAAACAAAAAAAAAATGTATTTATTATGTTTTTGTATGAATAATCAAATTACAAGCAATAATTTCAAAAAGTTCAATATGACTTAATAACATTATAACAACCTGACAAGAGTAAAAAAAATAAAACTACGGCAAAATGTTTCTGCAAAAACCACATGGTTCTTTAATATGATATTATATTATGTACATGTAGACGTGACGTAGTGAATAAATAACTGTTGACCATGCACGAGTCACCAACTGAAGTAAACTGCAGTATTTTTTTTTTAAACACGCTATTGGATACTGCTGTAGGATGTGAACATTGTGAACTTACAACAGATTCATATATTATCAATAATATAATAATAATGTGAACGCAAAATATTTCAGGGATCTCCCATTGTCAGATAACCAATCTAATCATGCTTATATTTATAAATGAGTAGGTAGGTATAACAACGACGAACGAACAGGTAATTAGTGAAAAGTGATATAATGCCGAATGCCTACTATATAATATTATGTAGGTATTGCTGTATTATTAGTTTATAGGTCTACAAACCGCCTAGTCTTAAATTCTTAATAGTAGTATTTCATCTCTTGTAAATGTATATACATAATATATTAAATACAATGTACAATTATATTTAGAAAAAACAGCTTGAAGTGGTTGAAAAATCTTAAAATTATTAGTATTAATCTACGTTAAATGTTGACGAATCGCCACTGACACTCGACTGCGCAACACCCGTATTCTATCGTCCTATTTTCGGTGTTATAATATAATATTAGAATTTCAGCAGAGCAAATATTGACTTTGATTTTTTATTGTCGCGTTATGCTTCTATTTTCTATTCGAGTATCTTTAGTCTTTACTCTTAACTGGTATGATCTTTTGGGATCAAACTTCAAAAGTAAAAATGTCCACTATAGTTTTGAAAAGCTCGCGAAAAACAAAAAAACAAATTAAGGAAATATATAGTTTTACACGAAACCGATTTTGTTTTTCGGAGAATCTATAAATAAATAATGGTGGATACATGCATTTTTAACGGAATGTTTGTATGTTCTGCATTTTTTAGACATCATACAGTTTTCAAAATATTCTGGCTCACTTAAAGATATTTAAAAGCAAAAGAAAATTCTAAATGTTGTTACGTTTTTTTTTAATTATTGACGATAAACATACTTTGTTACTCAGTCAAAAAATTTGAAAATTAAAACGAAGATTCTTGCATACATAGGCAATGTATCTTCAATTTTTTTAAATGGATATAATTTAATCTATTCTGTGATAATAACAAGTAACAACTTATGAGGACATTTTATTAGGTACATGTAAAATGTTCAAGTACTTAATATTTATGGTTACAAGCTATTCGTTTTTAAGTAATAGTTGTTACAACAGAAAAAAAAACAAAATCAATTTTGTCAAAAACCAGATTTGCATAAAAATTCCTGTTTTTCCTTAATATTTTGTTTGTTCTTCCTCGCGATTTTGAAGTGCTGTGAATTTTTTGTGTTGACTTCTTAAAATACCAACCAAATTCAATTTTCTATTAGAAACCAACCTCAAGGTGGAAAATGTACTTATTGTGTACATATATACAATAATCTAATAACATTGAAATATGATAAAGATAAAAAATACAAGATTTTCTAAAAATGTTCTATAATGGCTTAAAATGAATATGTAAGAATACAAAAAAAATAAACATAAAACAAATTACTGTACAAAGTATAATCAAATCCAATACAATTTGAAAATTATAATACTTTACTCAAATACTTTACAAGACTACATTGTTTTACAAAACCACTTTAATATATATTTTTAGGTAGAATGGTTTTAGATTAATAATAATTCAAATTTTAATAACTCAAAACAATTTTGAATATTAATAACTAGTTTTAAAAAAAAAAAATATATACTCAACATTTTTAACATATCTTAATAATTATGAACAATATCAAATAATTGAATTTAAAAAAATATATATATAGTTTTATGATCAAATTATAATACTGAATATAAGCACTGAATATAATTACTATTAGATGCTTTTTATTTCATAAATTAACAATGGATCTCGGGGTAAAGAAACAGTTTCAATATAATATCTATAATATGTCGGCAATACGTCTATAATGAATTGTACACCATTATTTACACAAAATTGGTACAAAATGATTTAGGTTTTTTAGTTATTCGGAATGTAGACAGGTACCTGTAAAATAAAAATAATAATTAATACTAAATTAATATATCCAATAATAATTGGTAAAAGTTTAAAAGGTTATTGATTTAGTTTCAGAATTCTCTGTTAAACTATTTAAATTTAAAAAATGTTTAAGACATTTAAAAATATCTAACTTTATTGAATTATTATACACCATTGAATATTTTTCCCTTATACAATTTTTCACGAGTCGGGAGTATTATGACTATTATTAGTATAGCATAAAAGGTGGATTGTTGACAATTATATATCATAAATAGGAATATCTCACATATTTCTTTAATAGCTCAAATTTTTTATACAAAAATCAAGGGCCCATAAAACTGACTTTTACATAGCAAAACTGGTAATTCATTGTGGATATATTGAACAATATAAAAAATCAAATACAAAATATTACAGACAATTTCAATTAGTAGTGTTTTTTTTTATAGTTTATACCTATTAAATTAATCATCAAAAGTGCAAAAAGTTAAGAAGGAACCCATACAATTGTAAAATATTGTCATTCATTTAAAATCTACACAATTTTTTTTTTATTTATACTTATGTTATAAACCAAAAACTACAATCCAAAATGACTATTTTTCAATTTTCAATTTTTTTAAAAAAAAATTCAAAAAAGGTTTTAACTGTATAGAATATCTGCATTATGGTTTAAATTAGAGCTACTGACTTTTCTATTAATTATTATTCTCTATTCTATATAATATTCAGTACTTATAAACTACTGAACTGTGGTCAATGAAAGTTATCAATAGATTTCTTGGGACTTCGAGCGTGTTTATAATTTATTTTTCAACCCTTACTGTAGCTAAAGGGTGACACATGAATATTTTTTCAGCTTAGGAAAAAAATAAAAATAATTTATGTTTATTTATAGGGTTGTTATTGGTAACATATTATATTATTAGTAAAAATATGGCACATTTTTTTTTACAAACGTATTTATAAAAAAATAAATCTTTGGCATGCACGGGCAACACCAGGTGGGTTAAAGTAAATTATGAAAAAATAATTGCATTTACTCCCAATTTTTTTGTAAAATGTATGATTTTTTATTAGTGACATAATAATTAATCACTGATTACTTTAAGTAATAACATGAAATTATATTTTTGTTAGTAAAAATAAATAAAAATATAATAATTTGATAAGACACTGCCTACCACAATTTTTAAGTCTAACATACTAAATAATAACGTGTTTCAGAAAAAAAACTGTCTATTAATCATACTGCCCAAAATAATAATATAAATAATTTTACACAAAATAGTACATTTTTAAGATTTGCTATTTGTGTTTATTTAAAAAATAAAATAGTGTACCTTAAAGAGGACATTCAAAAGTCAAAAATCTCATCCAGCATTGTACTTTGATTTTGAAACCGCAGGGTAATATCCTAGACAATTAATGAATAGTAAATAATATTAAATGTTTTCCAATCCAATTTTAAATTACTTAGTGAAATCCTTTTTACAACAGTATAAGGTTTTGTGAGATTGATCACCATAATGACAAAAATGTGGACATTGATGACCACAATCCATTATAATGTTGCATACTTTTGAGCACCGAACTTTAGAAAAATCACCACTATCGCAGACTGTGTTAACCCAATCTTTATGAATTTGACAATACAAAGTCAATTTATTGCCTAAAAATTAATTTTTGTCGTATTATTCAAAATATAAAGGCATATACTTAATATTAGTTTTATTTCCTACCAAGAGCTTGTTGATCAACTAGTGTTTGGCTGATTTTTTTCCATATCGATGAATGTATAAGATTATCCATATTTCCCATGATGTATAATCCGTCTCTAGCTCTAGATAAGGCAACACAAATGCGATTTTGAATGTGTAAAAATCCAATTTTATTGTCAATGTTACTGCGCACTAAAGACAATAGAATAATATCATTTTCTTCGCCTTGGTAGCCATCAACACATTCAATTCTAAAATCTTCTAAGAAAAAACTTGATTCTTGAATCTAAGCCATTAATTATAAAAAATAAATTGAAATAACATATTATAACATTAATACAAGTGAATTACATAAAATATATATAAATCTATAAATGCTTTCTTCAATTGATCAATTAGATATTTTACCAAATCTATAACATTGAAGCCTTACCAAAAAATCAATAGTAGATAGTAAAATAGTAACTAATTAGCCACTTCATTATTTTGCTAAAAATGTAAAATTAAAGGCAAAATAGGGTTGTGACAAAGTGTTGCAGTTTCTAAACGTTGTCTTATTTGGCTATTAGTTAACTAGACATTTTTAAAATTATACTAACAACTTCATTTGACATACAGCATAGTACCTATAATCTTTTATTTGTAATTAATTACTAATGTGTAACAATTTATGTTTTAAATATTAATTATGAAAATTACTCAATTTATAAACAAGTTATAAGTTAAAACATAAAAATACACTTAAAAAAACTATTTTATATTATTTGAATTACCTTTTGGAATTCTAATAATTGATCTCTATAGGTTACTAGTATAGTAATTTGATTTTGATGATAGCCTTGACTTGTCAGATATCTGGCAAATTCCATAAGAAATTTTACTTCGTGAATATTTTTGTGGCTGGTAGAACCAATTTCCTAGTGAAATACACACATAATATACAATCATTTGATACTTAATAAATTAATAATAATATTAATTCATTCATTGGAATAAAATTATTAGTCTATTGTGTGAGCCCAATTGTACAATAAGTATACACCACTTTACTATATTCAAATTAGTATATAATGGATAATAATATAATATACAGTGGTCGCTGCTTATTAGATTCAAAACAGCTGGTTCCGATTTGCAAGTATATTGACACACAGTCAAAAATTTGCCTATTAGACTCACTACACTGGTTAATGGGATTATTTTAAAATTTGAAAAATAAAGAAGAAGGGAAAATCCAAACAACCTTAGATGTATTTTTATCAAAAATTAATTTGTTACCTAGGTAATTGCAATAAACAAATAAATACGTATTTTTTCTATTAAATATTCACACATTATATTATTATTATACATTTAATTACATATTTCTGTCTACACAATCTGTTTATCAGATACCTATGTTTTCAAGTGTTTTCACATATACACATACACATACATATCTTTTTCATATATTTCTAAGCTGAAATCTCAATAAATATTTTTTTGGTGTATTCACTCTATTGACTCATTTGGTTAATGGTCTCAAATGGCCTGGTATTAAGGTAAGTTCAATAAGTGGCGACCGCTGTAGTAATGAACTAGAATATTATAGATAGGTAACAATGTCAGTACTCAATGGGAGGTTCAATTATTTAGTATTGTATATCTGAAAAGAAATCAGTCAGTCTATTTGTTGGATAATGACATTGTTCTAGACAAGGGTAAAGTTTTAGTGTAAATTAAATATTATGAAAAGAGGTAACAAAGCATGGGATATCTGGGATGATGTAAAAGGACATTAAATAAGATATGTTCTGATGAGTCAGAATAATTTATATGGCCATTAATGAGATTATGTACAAACAATATAACTGGGGCTTCAGATCCGAAAGCCAACGTGGGCAAGTTCAAATGTGTTAGAATAGCCAATAAGTTACAAATTGAGTGGTTCCAGAAGAAAATGTAATTTATTAGCCAAATGTTTAAAAAAACAATTTTGGACCCTTTCGATTGATTCACTCTTTAAGTTAATATATGAGATCTGGATGATGGAACCATACTCCAAAATAGAGCCAGATAAAGAGCTTCAAAAGATCTAAGATCTGTGAACTCAGAAGAGTAACGTTTGATAAAACCTAATGTTTTTCAGGATTTCTTCAAGATAGATTAATTAGTTAGGTTTAAAATGAAAACACATTAGATTAATATTATTATTAATACCTTGACTCTGTCTCGAAGTAGAATACACCTGGCAGCGACCTATTTCTGTATGGTAGGCCGTATCTCCCACATAACGACATATGTAGTAACCGGTAGAAGAGAAAATGTGTGCAGAACCGGAATATTCTACTTTGAGACAGAGTATAATACAAATAAATAGTAAATTATTAGTCATTACCAAATAATCTAAAATATTACTTACTTTCTCTTCGTTTACTTTATGATGAATAAAATATACATTCTTAGTAACACCACCAATATCACGTCTATGTTTAACTGATTCATGATCCATTAAGAAAGGATAAATAGGTTTCATTAAAGCAGATATTTCAGGCCTCATTCGATGTTGTGTGGCTAAGGTATAACAGGGAAATCCATTTTTTACCATACGTTCAAATAATGAAACATCAAAATTAAACCGTTTTGCAAGTGTATAAGATGCATTTCTTGGACGTAATTGTTGATGATCACCTATAAATCATACAAATATATTTTAATAAATAATTGATTATAAAACACCATAGTTTTACTACTTTCTTTAGAAAGCAAGATAATAAAAGATCATTAAAAACCATTTTATAGTTTAATAAATTCAAAATAAAATATACCTATCTCCAAAATGCATAAAGTTTACATTTTAAGATATTTGAAAATCAGAATTTTTTTTTTTAAACAGTTATTAACTTGCATATTTTTTTTGTTTTAACATTTTATTATTTTACATTTATTGGTAATTAAGTTACTATCATAAGAAAATAATTTAAATTCTGTCAATGCAAACTTTTTAATAATTTATTGAAGTTTAAAGGATGTAATAAATACTCAAAACAATTAAATTACAGTTAAATATTTTTTTAATCTATAAAACATGAATTTGAAAAATAAATTTTTATTTAGTATGGAAGTTTAATATTTACCAATTAAAATTAAATGTTGACAAGATTCAGTTAAGGACGTAACTACATGTGACTCTAAGACTTCAGCAGCTTCTTCCACAATAACTACAAATAAAAAAATAATTAACTAAAATATTACCTATTATTTAACTTAACATTAAAGAAACTAATTAATTGAAATCCTACATTTAATTTTATATTTTGGTATTTATATCAATATAAGTATTTCACTTTTATTCCTAAAAACTACTAATTACAATCAGAATATCCAAATGACCAACTAATAAGTTTAGCCAACACCCATCCTTCATTTCTGTTGTAATCTCGTTAACTAGTTTTGTCTCACTTCTACTGAACTTATACTATTTATAAATACTTACACTACTGTATGTAGGGCCAATCCCTCATTTAAATCAAATAAATAAAATATGTACATGAACTGTTTAATAAAAAAAATCATATTTGTGTCTCATAACTTGTAAATTTTAAGAACCTTTAATATTTAACATACTTAAATTTCTGTTGTAAGTATTATATTTTAATTAAAATAAATAATTACAATCTATAAAAAATAATAGTACAATATGCAATTTGATTTTAATATATTAAATAAAAATATAAATCTCAACTAACCTATAGGGGGTTCTAGGTCCATTAACAGAGAATGTCTCATTGCAGCTCCAGTAGTAGTAAGCCCAACCACATATGAATTACTCAAAATATGTAGTTGTGATTCAGGACTGATATTTCCTAATACATGAGATTTTAAGACAAGAGATTTACATCCACCACCAATTCTTATAATTTTTTTAGTGATATTAATTAAACCTTCAAGAAATTGATCTAAAGCATGATTTGTATAACAAACAACTACAATTGGTTTTTTAAGTTTATTTGTTTCATACATATTCTCTATAATACTTCTGGCTATTCTAAGACCAATATATGTTTTTCCAGTACCAGGAGGTCCTTGAATTACAGTAAATTCTTCAGTTAATGCCGCTTTAAATGCCGTTCTTTGAGCACAGTCAAGTCCTAGAAGCTTGTTATCAGGCCAAAGTTTATCATTTAAAATATCAAACTGTAAGCCATTAATATGGTATGATTTTGAATTATATTTTAAGTATGCCGGAACTTTAGATTTAGTTTTTCCGTACACAATATACGATTTCATAGGAAAGTTATAATGGTTAAATGTCTTCAAGACATCCATACTATACATGTAAGGTAAAAAATATGCATCAGATTCAGCCATAGTATAAGCAGAATTCAATTTAATTGATGATTTATTACCCAAAGGTTGAATTAATAATGTTTTTATTGTTGATGATATTTGCCGATTCATCTTTACAACTGTAGCAAAAAACATTGAATTAAAATTATCATTGCTAAATACCAAAAGTGATTCAAACATAAATTTTTTTGAATTAATTGAGCAATCTTCTGCAGTGAAAAAATGTACTATAAATGATTCTTTTGCTTTAAAATAATTTTTTGTAATCTTTACATCAAAATAAATACGCATATTTGGCATCTTTGTAACACATTTTTGGTTATGTTCATTCATTATTTTATAAGACTGAATACCTTCTCGCATCGGAGCTAAAATATCTTCACGAAGCAAACGAAATTGTACGTCAATGTAATGTTCTATATTATCATAACTCCCTTCCATTATATTTGGACTCAAAATTACTTTTTTTGCTGTAATATCTGCGGTTACAGGATAAACAGAAAGGGACTTATAACATTGAGGCCATCTTTTAACATCATAACGCACAGAATTTTTTAACATTTTTTCAGTCTTCGTATCATCATTTATCAACACTAATTCTTGAATATCCGTTGAGTTTGATTCAATTAATATAGGTTGAATAAATTGTATTATTTCATTCAATAGTTCTTTAGATTTGGGATTTGCAATTATTTCTAATATAGTTTTACAGTTAATGAAGAATTCCTGTAGTTTAATCTCACTAAGTAAATCTTCAAGTTTGGTAACATCAATAAGAGAGTTATTTAAGTGTTCCAAATATTTTGAATTATATATCATATCTAAAGCCGTAGATTTTATTTGGGTTAATTGTAATAGTTTTACTTTTGAAAATATATTCATTAAATGTATGAGTACTGTAATATCTACACATTTATTCAACGTATATTTGAAATTAGAGTTATTAATTAGAAATGCAAATACTTTTTCAGGTTCTGATTCTGATAATAATTCTAATTGTTCATAATTTGTTACAAGATTACAAGGTGTAACATTTACGACTGACATTTTATCACACAATTCATCCATGGTCGATGTTTCTATCTAATATAACTGTAGTTTTACTTTTGCATATGTTTGTTGTTGATATTATAGCTCAATATTTAATTAAATTTCATATGTTTATTCATCCACAATTACAAATTAGTTTGTGTTTGGTAACTGAAATTCATACAAAAAAATATAAAATTTAATAGGGGGTAAGTTAGGTATACAATAATATTAACTAAATGTTTCAAAAAATTATTTTAATATTTTATATTTAACTAGATATTTTTATCAACTGCAGTAAATTACAATTTTTTTTCTAAAATATAAAGAATCCTTTTCTAGATAATTATTATATTGGAATCGGTTTATAAATGTTTGAATACAATAGAACATATTCACTACTTATTTTATTGTAAATAATATTTTATGAAATAAATTTATATTAAGCAAAAATCGTGTATGGGATACTTGTATCGCTTGTAATGTGTTGTATTTTGTTGGGAGTTTTGTATAGGGCTCATAAAAACACTTAGTACGGGGACCCAACAATTTATGTGGGGGCCTGCTTAAGCCGATAATATGTTCGATAATATTAATAAAATTTTTAACTTTCACGAAGTAAACATCGTTATATTATTTGAATTATAACAATGAAATCACTGATATACCTAAATCAATTAATATAGTTTAGTGAGATCATAAGAAAAATATATTATTCATTAAACTTACCAAAATATTTATTGTAGTGTTTTTGTTACGGTGCAAGCAAATATTAAAATATATCGTACTGTTAAAATTTTTTAGTCTTTTATAAACATGAAAAAACCGTTTAATGATTTTATTTTACTGTTCGGTAAAAATGGAACTATGTCAATTTACAATTGTAAATTACAGGCAACAAATAAGAATGTAAAATATTTTATTAATTATTATTTATTAGTCACCACCGGGTAACTTTTGGGTAACTGGAATACGTCTGATTAGTGATTACTGGATAAGAATTTACAAATAGTGTCAGAGAGGTATATTATTTTATAACAATTTATTAATATTTATTTATTTATTTCCAAAAATAAATGTATTTACTAAAACCCAAGGAATGGTAGTATTTATCTAACAGTGTTCACTCTGTAAAAGTACTAAGACTTCGAATTTCAAACAAAGGTTACACTGTAAAAAGATTCCCGCATTTTTCGGACTGTGCGGCGCGAATTAACTGATGTTTGATTTAAAACACCTTAAGCCAGGCATGTCGAACTCAAACTTCAAAGTATTGACTGGGCCCAAATATATTTAACGGCTTACCTCGCGGGCCGCACATACAAATTTGTCGAAAAAAAGCATTTCGTTCAAATGTTTGATTGTATTAATTTCTTAAAATACTATACTGCTACTATGTAGTAGGCATTACAAATTGCAGTTTACAATACTAATACATATTTGATTACAGTTTAACGGCCAAGAAAAGACGGAAAAGTAACATATATTGAATATTGTATATGTACCTCTCGCCGACATGGTTGTGAAACGAAAGGAAAATTGTACAATTTTTTTTTTCATAAAAGTTGTGCTGACCGCGAGCCTTAAAAAAATGGGACCCGAGTGTCTGACATGTCCGCCTTGAGCGTACAATATCTTTAATCGTTCTGCGCAGCTTAGATATTTAATACTAGTTTTATGATATTCAAATATACAATATATGTTAATGTGATCTAGCTAGGTGCAATATCTAAAATGCCTGTATTAATTAAATTCTATACATTGTGCATTGACCCTAATAAAAAAGTTGAAATTTGCTGCTGAGTGCTTACTATAACACAGATATAGTTAAAAAAATGTACCATACTATTGAAGTTTGCCATTATTAATGGATTAACATTTTTAATAAATCAGAAAATATATGGGTATTTAAAATTATAAAATAGCTTTCATCTATTTTATTTTAATTTCAGAACCATAGAAATTGTGTATAAATTAATTACCTAACTTATAAGTACCTAGTTATAACTTGTGTTACATAATTACTATCACAAAATAATTATAATCCAAAAATCTAAAAATAGTTGTTACACTGTTACAGTTTATAAAAAAATAAAATACATTTTTCTGTAAATTATTGCTAAAAATATTTGTTGGCATACGCCAATTTTCACGGAGGTCATAGGTGTGCGCAGCCTCCGGTTCAAGGGCAGCAAGAGATTAATTCGGCTCATTTTTCAAATTCTCCATTCAAATCGGCTCATGGTTTTACTTTTTTTACTATTGGATAACAAAATTAAAATTTTATTGGTTATTTAGGTATTTTTTTGGATATAAAGCTGTACAGTAATTTACTAAAC
>PVMI01065043.1:0-27229 GCA_008528875.1 Aulacorthum solani | reverse complement strand
GTAAATTATGTTCTGTGGTTTAAACACTGAGCAAAATAATTAAGTCGCAGCCTATTGTTCCAAACTATATTTATTCCAAATGGCATTTGTACGAACTGATTTTTATCACGCAATATATTTTCTAAGTTTAAAACAAATGTTTATTGGAACGTTTGGAACAACTGTTATTTGAAATACACTGTTAAGAAGTGTTAGAACCGTGGCTAATAATTATTGAGCCATGGCCCACCCACCATGGTTAGAACAATCAATTATGGGAATAAAAATAAATGTTATAATTATATCACCAGTACTGCATAGCCAGGATTTTTTTTCGCGGGGGAGGGGCTACAATATTCTATTGCTAGGGACAGCTAGGGTACTAACCGGTAATGGGCTTAATAAGTTTGATATTTCAGAGGGAGGAGGACTTAAGGCTCCGAGTGCCCTGAAGCCCTCCCCCCTCTATAGCTACGACCTACGGCACTGTATAACACCGACTATATTATGAAAAGACTATTTTCATAAAGCCTGTGGTTACTTACTTCATGCAGAATTGGACGGCAACGGAGACCAGGCGGCGTAAGAGCCATAGACCTTATACTAATAGTATAAGGTCTATGGTAAGAGCCCACTACAGAATATGCCTCACAGGCTCTGCAAGTTTCTGATATCTGGAGAAGAGCAGTCTCCAAAAACATCAAATACCTAGCCCTGTATAGCCCATATACTCTTTATGTTTATAGTCTGTGTCTATAATCTCCTAATTTGAAAGTATTTTTTTCCCAAGTTTAATCACCGTGGTAGTGGAGCGTACTTATCTGAAAATAGGGACGCTTGGGATTTACTGACTTCGATAATATGTGTAGGCCACTTTAAAGTTGGTCTAACTTTTTAATTTTTTTTTTTGACAAACAGTTTTTGAACAAAACTGAACCCATCATCACAAGAAGTTTACACATTTTCTGAAGTATATTCAAAACTTTTCAACTTTATAGAATCATAACTGTTTAGTTTAAAGCTATTTTATGGAATTATAAGCTAACATACACAATCAAACCAGAATGTTATACAAATTTATTTAGATTACCTATATTAAAACAATTTTTAAAAAATTGCCAAAAATTAGCATTTTTGAAAGGAAATCACGCGTGTGACTCCGAATAACACCATATTTACTACAGTTCTTATTCTAGTTTCATAATTCTACAGAACATTACCTAGAATGCCTTAAAAATTTTGTTTTCGTATCTAAACGTGACACGACTTTCGTGATTGTAATTATTGTCTATGGTATGTGGACAACTACCGGACAACCGGCGGAGAATGAGTTTAGACGATGCAGATTGCACGTACTCTGACTACAGTGAGTAAACAGAAAGTCACAAAGAGTTAAAATTCACGAAAATAATATTTTTAGTCTACATTATTATGTCTGTACAAACATTTCACATTTTCACACCGACCACCGCAGGTAACTGTTATAATGGGTTATTGGCATAGCATAATATTGCTATTGAGCTCTGATCCTCCGGGTGGTCCATCCCACATAGTATTTAACAACCCATTTCCCCATCACTGTAACGTACGGATAGGCTTTCTCGGTCTCAGACTTGGGATACCCGTGTTGGTCGCCCCCTCAGGTCTCACCAACTGTCCATTGTATATATTAATTCATTGAGAAAATTGAAATATGTGAACAGTTGATATACTGAAAAATATTGAATTGTTAAATTCACGAGCCAATGTCACCACGGAGAAGTATACACCTTTTCGTGCAGTGAATATGTATTTGCAAATTGATGCAAACTACAATTAATGGAATATAAAATAAACTAACAATGGAATAAATAGTTTGGAACGATGAGCCTTGAACAAAAAAAATTTGGAAGGGCTAGTGGCATAAATAGATTGTGGAACACTTGGTCGTCGGGACAAATGTACATTTTGAATATTAATTCAAATTTGAACAAATTGACTTCGGAACAAATATATAGGTATTTTGTGAATACTGAATAATAATAAAAAAAAAAAAATTCCATTAGGCCATTCGTATCATTCGTACAATCGTACCCAATACCCATTATCACCACCAGTAATCTTAGACCGTGATCGCCACTCATCGACTCGTATTATTATTATTATTATTATTGCCGAAGTAATAATAAGGTATTTAGCGTCAGTGAAAAAAAAAAGTAAAATAAATAATAATAATAATAATAATTTTCTTTACGGTAGTACGGCTGCCAAAACCTATTAGTTTTAGTTTTTGTGCGATATTTCTGTGTTCTGTCGACAAACAATAGAACACGGTGCCGTGTTTTAGATCTTGTAACCCAATCGTTTTTCAATTTGTGTTCGGAAAGATTTCGGTATGTACATTTTATTTGTATTTTCAGTTATCGAACATTACACCGATGAATTAATTCATTGGGCGTAACACAAACTTAAATATACAATTTTCGTTGCAGGAATGTCCGACGGGGACGTGGTCAAAGACGGCGTGGATAAGTTGGCGATTCACGACGACGATGAAATCGATTCTAACTACAAGCCGCCTCCGGAAAAATCTATTGAAGAGCTCTTGAATGCTGACAAAGAAGATGCGAGCTTACAAAAATACAAGGAAAAATTACTGGGCGATGCTAACAGTGGGAAAATCATTTTTGGTAATTATAATTAACTACGATTATTGGGAAATGTATTGTATCTTGGTTATTGATAATGCATTATTACAGTAATACATTTTTATAATGAATATTTTAAAACAAATTATACAGCAATAGTATTCCGCTCTATCTACTTTTATAACAGTCTACATATTTTTGGATTCAGCTTTTGTTTTAATTTAGGTTATTCAATTTAAAAATAAGTTTATACTTTTTTCAATGCCTCTAAGTTTTCTTGAAACAAATTAAATTATTGTTAAAGTATATTGGACATTTCAATAGGTACCACCTACAATTTAAGATATATATTTTTACAAAATTATACCATTAGTTAAACTGACTATCTATGGTTTGACATTTTTTCATTTAATTTAAAATATTAATTTTTGTTGAAAAATAGGATCTACTATCTACAATTAATTTTTCATAATAATTAGTTTATGTAAGTTAGAGAACCTACCCTTATGTTATTTCAAATTTAAAACTAGGTTAATTTAATAACTCCAGCAGTTTTTATTATACAATTTATATTTAAAATTAATTATTGATATAATAGCACTTATTTAACTTAAATTTAATACCAATTTAACCCTGTGCTAGCCTTGTGGTTATTTATTTTGTGATTGGTTGCAATAGTTTCATTAGCATTATGCCTCACTCATTATTATTGAATTTACCATTTAATTTAAAAAAACTCTGGTGTACATTATATGTAACTCGTGCAACTGATAAAGGGTTAATGAGTATAAACATCTTAAGTTGAATTATATTTTTTTTTCAGATGAAGATAATCCAAATAAAGTAATTGTCAAGAAATTGGCATTATGTGTTGCTGATAGACCAGACATGGAACTTGATTTGTCTGGGGATTTAACAAATTTAAAAAAACAGGTTATTATTTTATTTTAAATTTTAAACCATTTTTGTGGCATATTACAAATATAATTATATTTTAGGTGTTCATAATAAAAGAAGGAATATCATATAAAATTAGAATAGATTTTATAGTACAACGAGAAATTGTTCATGGTCTGAAATATGTTCAAAAGACTTATCGTCTCGGTGTACCAGGTAATATTGTTAAGTTTACTCGATATAATAGCACTTTAAATACCTGGAATTGCCAGTAAATATTTTTGGAGAGCGACTAGAAATTTAAAAAGGTTTTGGGGGCCATATAAATTGTATGTTTATTCAAAGAAAGTTAAGGCAAAATAAATAAAGACCTCATTTATATCATTATCAGATAAAAAAATGTCCTCTTTTCGTGACAAATAATGGTTATCCACAGGCCCCTTGTTATCTCCTTGCCACCATGCCACCATTTGGTAACCTCTACTATGTACAAAACAATGATAATTTTAATTTGTAGTTAATGAACTGTATGTTAAAATATTTTAAAATATTCATCTTAAATATTTGTATGATTCATTGTTATTTTAAAATATTTTATTTAAGTGTTGTTCAATTAAAAATGTAACTGAATTAAGAGTAAACAATTTGAATTTAAAGTACAATAATATATTTGATTAAATAAATGTTAAAAAAAACTACCATTGATAATGATGTAGATTATACAAAATATGTTGGTCAATAAAATTGAAATTTGTATGAAAATAAACTGAATTCCAGTCCACGTCTTAATAGTTATCTATATTATAACAATCAGTTTAGATAACTAATACTACTGAAGTACATGTAAATCCAATATCCGTATATCCAATTATTTTACTATTATTTAAATATAGTTATAGTATCTAATAAGCTATCAACATTTATTCTGAAGTTGCTTTAAAAGTATCATAAATTAAATTTGTAGTATTACATATTTTTTTAATTTCTTTTCATCAGATATCAGATTGCTATATTATATAGGTGTGGTATCCTGCATAATATATTTATTATCCCTAAGCCTTATCAGTTATCATTTGAATTTATATAAAAAAAAATTCTCAAATTTCTTTTGGTTTAAAATGTTTCTATTTGAAACTGATTCCGACTGTACGTTCATGCTTCGGCAAGCTGTTTGCCCCTCTTGTGTACCTTAATCACCTTCCGCCACGTTTGCTACCTAGGTCTTCACCTATACCGCCGGCTAACCTGGGCAACCCATATCCACACAAAACGGCTTGCTCTAAATAATCAGACTCATCAATTACGTTTTCTCTTAACATCTAATCATCTAAACCTTAAAAATTAACTTCTCTTATACAAATTACTCCTCAAATCATTATGGACATATGGCATCCAATTATGACGTGTTGCCAAACCCTCCAACATTACTAAAATCCAATCTTTCCAATCCAAATGCCTATGATAAATAATTATAGCCCCATTTTATGTCTCTAATGATACTCTCCATAAAGATCTATCCATCCAAACAGTAAATAAACGTTGCCGAGTCTTTTTACAAACGCATGCACACCAATCTCCACAATGACTGTAACACCTTAATTTTCGAAACTATGTATCCCCACTATTCCTGGTGACCCCAGAAGGCGTCTCAAACGAACACAGTGTCGTGATTTACTCTTAGACTAACCACCTACCGACCGACTACCACCACCACATGTTACGAAGTCCCATCAATGGATTGTCTCTTCACTCATGCCCCCTGTCAGAATTGATGTAAATAATTGTAATTATCAACCTGTTTGTTACATTACCCTATTATTTGATCTTTTCTATACTTATTCTCTAATCACTTGTTTTTATTGTAAACCATTATCTTACAGATTGTACAATTCTCTAGCTTAAAAATAAATGTTTCTGTTGATTTAGGTATATTATTAAAATTATCTTTGTTTTGAAATCAGCACATAAGCCATTTGGGAGGGTAGCCAGTCGACAATATGAACTATTGTACTTGTATTTTTTAACAGTAACATCAAAAATCAATTTAGCAATTATCCATTGTAAACAAAAATGTTGATGTCATAGATGGTGAAAAAATGTATTTTTTAAATCCTTATCATGACTCAGAGCTTAGAAAAAATTTATATAATACACATATACATTTACATAGGTAGTCATCAAAGTTATTATTTTAACACATCAGTTTTATTTTCATTAATTTAGACTACAGGTATAAAGAACTATAATCAAAATTTAAAATTATTAATTATTAATATATTATTTGCAGATTCATTTATTTTTCTAGATTAGTTAATTTGGTACTTATAAGTTATCGTAACTATCTGATTAAAAAATAATCCATCAAATTGTGTTTTTTGTTCCAAAATGTAGCAAATACTGATATCTGTTCTACATTGAGTATGAGTACCTTATTTCTAGCCCATAGGGTCAACAAAATGGATTTTTCACCATTAAATTTCACTGTACTTAATAGTTTTAAAAATTGTTTACTGAAATACAATTTTGCTTCATAATTGAATCCACAAACTGGAGTATTAGGTAATAGGGATGAGATCATGTTCTTGGAAGGTCACAACATTTTTTTGTTTTGTTAATCTCGGAGCGTTATAGTAAAAACCGAATAGGGAATTAAGAATTCAGTTCATCATAATAATTCTGACATGTTTAATTTTTTGTCATGTTGTCACAGTGATTTGGTAACCAATAAATTCTATTTATTCTTTAATTACTTAAAGTAACATCTATGATTGGAAAACTGTTTTAAAAAGGACCTGCTGAGAAATGCATGATTTAAAAATATAGTATTTATTTATAGTTAATTTTTATTTGTTTTGCTGCAAAATAGTTTGAGGTAAACTAATCAATGTTTTCATTATTAATATATACAATTGATAATACGGTAACTTTTTTTTAGTTGACAAAATGACTCACATGGTTGGATCGTATCCACCAAAGATGGAAATACAGAGTTATACAACACCAGCTGAAGATGCTCCTAGTGGCATGATGGCACGCGGCTCTTACACGGTCCATTCTTTATTTACGGATGATGACAAAAAGGAACATTTAAAATGGGAATGGGTATTCGAGATTAAAAAAGACTGGAAGGATAACTAATTTACAGGGAATTTACAATATCAGTTATAAATAAAAATCATAAATTTATAACAATTTAATTACATAAACAAATGCTTAGTAAGTTTATTTTCATTCATCTTTTTCTTAGATTTATAGATTATTTTAATTTTAATAAGAATCCAATTTTTATTTGTATTATTACTATTATTTTTGTAATCTTCAATAATTGAACATTGCATGGTTATTTATAAATATATATATCTGTAATTTTATATATGTATGTATAAATACTATTTTGTTTAGACTACGTCTTATTATGGTGCCAAAGTTTTAATTTGATCAAAATTCTTTCTACTTGCTTCTCTGGTCTCTAATAAGTTTTTTATAAAATTATATTTACTTAATATTCTTAGGGACCATGAGATTTTTATCGAACAATAAAAAATTTTAGTTTTTATAATTTTAACATCACCTAAAAATTAAATATTGTATTTTTGTGAAAGGAAAATTAATTTTTTATTGTATTTTTTTTATACCTCATCGTACATAATTATATTCAATTACATTCATAAGTTTCTAAGTGTTATGTAATAGATCAAATAATAAATCATTATTGAAATATAAACATTCTTTTTATTGTTTTCAAATTGCAAGCTAATACTACTAGTTAAAAATTATGTAAATAATTATTGTGATTACATCATATCTGAAAATAGATTAAATTTTAGGTGAAAATATTTAATTTCTAAAGACATAATTATTTTTTCAATCAAATGGAATTAATGTTTTGAAATTTCTTCTACTACAAATATAAATTAATTTAACTGATTTTATTTTCATCTTATTAATAAAATAATAAATATGTCAAAATCAATGTTAAAAAAAAAAAATGTATGTATCATTGAAATGAAACAATATATTTTATTATTAGTGGCGACGTCTATCTCGATCTCTTCTGTCGTGTTTGTGGGTTCGACTGCGACTACGACTACGTGAACGATGTCTACTGTGGCGGCTACGTGACCTATTAACGTGTAAAATATCATTATTATATATAATTTCATAATATAAAAACCAAAAGTACCTAGACCGTCGGTGACGTTCACTTCGATCTCCACTTCTAGACCGGTGACTTCTTTTATCATCTCGTTTACAACGCTCTTGTTCATCAAATTTACGCCGAGCTTCATGTCTGTCTTCATAATTTTTCTATTATACAGAATTAAATTTTTTTTTTAAATTTTAGAATTGTTAATAATTATATTGTCTTACTTCAAGTTCTGATAGTTTCTCTCTTATTTTAATAAATCCTAAATGTAATTTTCCTCCAAAATGGTCAGCTAATCTCCGATCGTTATCATGAATACCTAAATAAGCTGAACATACATCACACACTCTTAATTTTTGCTGTTGATAACTGCTTACAGGCATAGAATTTCTATAAGTATCTTCTGCTTCTGATTTTTTTTTACGTAGATCTTCAATCTTTTATCAAAGAAATGTATTTATATATATTAATACTTCATAAAAAAAATGTTATATCCAAACATACTTCTCCCATCAACTTGAGACTTTCATCAACTAAACCTTGGGCACCCAATTCTTCAGCTTTGGCCAATGTTTGTCCAATTTTCTCAGCTAACTCATGAACAGCATTGGCTTTTTCAGCCACTTCAGCAGTAAGTTCTTCCTGTGTTTCTAATAGTCGTTTTCGAGCTGCTTCAGTCCTCCGGTCACAATCACTAATAAACGCTTGTAAATGTTCAGTAGCCTAGAGAAAAATAATAGAAGATTACTTATTTCTAATTGATACAAATTTATTTAAAAATGATAAATTACTTCATCAACTTACATCTACATCATAATAGTGATCAAACTTCTGTTGAGCTTTTTCAAAATCTGCTCTTAATGCATTATCGTGTATTTTTGGACACTCGCCAATGTCCATGCGCTGAAATAATATAAAAGTTTAATAATATAATACTTCAAATAAACTAATATGGGAAATAAGGATTCACATGGAAAAATATCAGGTTGACCTGGAAACACGAAAATATACACAACATAGGGAAAATAGCATTATATCAATTAATGACTTACGTATCGAGTACTTAACAACCTCAAAACTTACACTTGCTCACTCTAAGAAGATACATGGCCTGAATGAATTATGTTAAATAAATATAAATAATATAACATAACATTAAGCAAAAATATATAATTAATGTATTGTAACAGATAGCTCTGTCGTTGTCTCAAAATTGTTTGACTTACAGACAGACGACCATTTACAATTTGCTCACCGACATTGAAGCATTGATGGCGAGCATCTTCCCCATCTTTGTATCATTGTCTTGAAACGAATCAAAACACAATTCGTTTTTGACTATTCCTAGAGAGGGTGACAATAATCAGGATTAAGAGTAAAACATTCGCATTCAAATAGACGTAATTAACTGAGTTGATGTACGTACTGTCTTCGATGAAACTACATTTTCAGAATAATTTCGGTAGATAATACCGATTGATAACTTAGAGATAATAATTAACTACTCACAAAAGATTTGTCGATATCATGGTAGGCTTTGTAGATAAGTTCTTTTTAAGAGTGTGAACAATATAGAAGTCAGAGAAAATATACCCTACAATTAATTAATTAAAAAAAAAAATTACACTAAGGCTATGGAATTCCCTAAGTTTATTTTTTATATTTTTTACAAATGCAAAACTATTGTTGAAATAAACGTATGTTATATATTATAGAATGTCTAATTGAAATTTAAATATTTTACTGGTAAATATATTATATTTATGAAAAAAAAAAAATAGTTTAGCATTTTTATTTATTATTTATTTGGTATTAGGAAGCAGATTTATTGAACTTAAAAATATGCAATTAAAGTATTCAAGTATGTAAGTACTTATGTAATAATTATTTTAAATATACAATTTTCATTAAAAATTCTAGTTATACTCGAACATACCTTACGGTATTTGAGTTAACTTAATAACCGTTGATAAAATTGTGATGATGGATATACAATTAAATTTACAAAATAATAATAGTAATAAAATAATAATGAAAAATGTCTACTCATACACAAAATAAAATAACTATTTTTAGAAATACAATAAAAATATTTAATTTATGTAAAAACACATAGATGTCAGAATTTTGAACTTAAATTATTAGATTTCGAAGAAAATTATTTTTAAGCCGAACTTACTTATGGTTACA
Organism: Aulacorthum solani; assembly: GCA_008528875.1. Classification (NCBI taxonomy): domain Eukaryota; kingdom Metazoa; phylum Arthropoda; class Insecta; order Hemiptera; family Aphididae; genus Aulacorthum; species Aulacorthum solani. The sequence continues at coordinate 17,389 of PVMI01065043.1, read as the reverse complement.
TGATTTATCTCTAGAGCGCGGATTCTTAAAATTATAAATGGTTGAATATCTCATGCTCGAAAATTATAAAAAAACACATTTATTTTTTCATAAATCACTATCATAAAAATGGATTAATAATTATAATATTATATAGGTAATATCAATGGGTCCAAGATATGAATTGATATTTTCTTATCTTAGTATGTACTGATAGCTAAATACGATTTAAGATATTATAACTGTTGGACATATCTAGAAAATCTGTATTCATCTATACTTATTTATTTCATTATTAATCAAAAACAGTAAAGCCAAAATTCAAATATTTATTTAGGGATTTTGAAAGTCTATGAAACATGCAGTTAAAATTAACCTTTAAACATCCATAGTATGCACTAAAAAGTTTCATATTTTCAATCTTTAAGCCAAGTTTTTTGCATACCTTAGCATATCATACAAACAACCAAAATAAAAATACGTTCTATCATAAAAATCCGCGCCCTATTTATAACTTCATTTAAAATATTAGAAACATAGTTATAAAATATGTACTTATGATGTATCCATCTGCTTCCTAATTATTACATTGCATTAATTTTAAATTAACAATTAAGAATAAAAAATTCTCATAGAGATTATAAATCAAATAAGTTTTTAAAGTATAATTTTAACATTTTAAAATATAGGTTTTGATTGGTATAGGTAATAATGTAATATTAACTTAAAGTTATAGATACATAATAATAATATCCTTAGCCATTATAAATAGTTTGATTATTATCATTATTATTAGGTTGTTATTTATTGGATTATTATAAGAAAATATAAATTAACAATATCTTAAATCCCATAAAACAACTAAATAAATGAAACATTTTTTGTTTTTAATTATGTCTAAAAATAATATTATCCAATTAACTCAATAATAATTGTTTAGAAACTAAAAAATCATAATTTTACATAAGATTAATATGTTATTGAGGAAGATTAGAAATGATAGATTTTAGTCAGCAATATTCTATATATCTACCTATATACAATTTTACTGAACATTTAAACATTGTTTAAATGTTTTTTTCTCCATATTAAAGAAAATGTAAACATAATTAAAACCCAAAAATTGTTTACTCACGTTTTTCTGGAAGTATTGTGTTAATTTATAATGACAAACTTAATTATTTGTACATGATAAATACTATAAGCTTTTACATAAAAACGAACACTACACATGTTAATTATAAGGTAATGAATATAATACAAATTAACCAACATAATAATATATAGAAATACTCACAATAATAGATGATTTGTCAAGACTTTGATAATACTACCTACTTGTTATATTTAGTTACGTATTATTTGTGTTTGAATAATATTAACTGTTACCAAAATGTTAAATTGATATGAATAATAATATTAAAAATTACCTATCAAATTAAATTTGAGTAGCAAATAATTCAAATTGTTATAAGTGTACCTAAACCAATTTATTTAATAAAATGCCACTTTTACAAAAGCATTATATTTATTTTAATTTTAATAGTTAGCTCATAAAATAATTATCTATTACTTTATTAGGAACCTAATAGGTTTTTATTTTAAATTTAAACCTGACAAGTATAAATTAAAATACAATACATTATCAATATAATTAATTTAAAAAAAGTTTGGATTCAAAAATTGGTTATTCTATACTATAAATGTATTATATCATTTAACATTAATATTATAGGCAAAATTATATAAATATGCTATTTGTAACAAACTAAAAATATAGATTGGCACATAATATTACTAAAAAATGTAGGCAAAGTTAATAAGTTTTATCCTAGAATCAAAGTACTTAAAGAAACAAATAAATTGCATAGAATATATCACAAATACTATTTAAGTAGTATATGTCGGCAGTACTTATTTTTAGTTCATAAAATGTTTAATAAAAAAAACTTCACTAAAAAAAGGTTTAAAAGAAAAAAAATGAACAAATTAGTTCAGTGTTCAGACTGATTAATACTACTGGTACAATATTAGTAATACATTCTGTAAATGTACCTAAAAAATGATGAATATTCAATAAAATTGTCAGAGCTTATAATAAAATTGTACAAAAAATAAGTACTATTTAATTTTACTATCCACTTTATTAAGTTAATACTAGTAAAAAGTAATAACTAGAATGATTAATTTAACAAAAATGTATTGAAATTGGATAATTTGGTGAATAAGTATATTTTACATTTCTAATAGACAATAATACAAATAAAATAACTAGATAGACAGGTAATAATTAGTTCTTATTTTATAAATGTGTCTTAATTTATTCATGTATTTAAAAATGTTTTTATATAGTAATTATATTATGTGACATATGTTGTAATTCGAGTACTGTAGGTGCATAAGATGATTCTAGGATATTTTATTTATGTATATAGTATTATACATGAAATATTTTAAATTAAATAGGTACAACAAGAATTATATTAGATAAAATGTTAGTATGAAATCATTTAGGCACAGAGTATTTATAATTTTAAGTTACATTAGTGCACATAGTATACACTATACAAAAAAGAAAAAATGTCCTTTTAGCAAAAATAACACTTAGTAATAAAATGTTGTTTGTATATCAACAAATACTGTACCGCAAAGGATAATTATTGTAATTACTTTGAATAACAATTTTACTTGTGTGAGAAATCAAATGTACCTAAGGATCATACTGTTGAATTTATATAGTTTTAGAGTTTTAGAATAATGTTTGAATACACTTATTTATATCATATTAATAATATTATAATTTATTTTTGACCAAAATTGACTTATGTTAAGCTCCCTCTGTATAACAAAATGTATTTCATATATCCTCTGATATATCCCGATAGGTAATATTTATATTTTTATTGAATACTGGAGAGAACAATATTAACAGCTCAAAACGATCAATTGTTTAGTTAAAATTGGTAGAATAACAGTACATATGTGTATACTTACGGTGGATGCCAATATGTCATGAGGACAGCAATACAATAAGAAACTTTTACAGACTTTTGGATCATTGAACTGCACTTGGTATCTACTTGTTTCCCCTGTAATCATTAATATTAAGAATAGAAATATGAATTCGAATGATTTGACGTTTTGAAGTTACCGTTTCTGCCAGTGCCCATGAGCTGGTCCAACATGGCTCTCATTTGGTCGTGCGCGGACATAGTTCACAGGACGCCGTACCAGAGGTATAGATCAGTATTTTAAATGGACAAATATAATTAACAGATATGTACCGGATACAGACTTAGTTGGCGAATTAAAATGGCGGTATCAATTAATTGAGAACTTTGAATTTGTAGTTTGTACTGATGTATTTAAGGGAAGGTAGAAACAAGTAAAGATACTTGGGATTTCGGAATTTAACGTGTTAACACACTTTAATTTACGATTTTATGATGGTAAATAATCATCAACCATCAGTGGAAATTACACGAATGTTAAAAAATGTTTGACTTACAGTGTGACCAACGTATCGATAGCGTACAACAATCATAGAACAATAAATGTAACATTGTGCAATGCTTACCAAAACTAAAAAAAGAGCGGGCGCTTAAAATATTTTAGTGGATACGACTATAGATATAAAAATAAATGATGCGGATCGCCAATGTAGAACTATCTTTCTCTTTTTCATAAATTCACACGTGCTTATATACTCTCTTGTACATCTTCTTAGTTGTATTGTCTTATTGATTAGTTATTTAAAAATTAAAACTTTAAGTGATAAGTCTATATATAGGTATGTGACATGTGTAATGTTACTATTGTATAATGTAACCACCGGGCTACCAGCCCGTTCTATTAATAAAATAAACAAACAAGTAATATTATTTTTTATTTTGTGCTTAGAATAGACATAAATCCATAATAAATAATAATACAAGATGAATGTTTATTATGTCTACCTAAGTTCAGAAGTCTTGTTTTAATGGTAAGTGTCCCAAAGACTGATTATGTCTTGAAAATAATTTTAGGAAAGAGCTATGATCAACAATCGTGTAGCAGGTGATCTACTTCTATATATTTTTAGGTGTAAGGTGTAAATGGTGGTGATTTAAAATTATCTTGCTGTGTACATCATGAACCCAGCCTTGTTCAAAACCTAGGGTACCCGCTACTATATTTTATACTTTATAGCACGATTAAATATATCTTTAATCGTGCTTTATAGCTTATAATTTATTGTTTGGTATTTAATAGTCGCTGATTATCAGTTAGGTAACGATTATGATACAAAAGTCCCAAAAGTCTGTAATGTAATATATTATAATTATCTAACGGTTGTTCCGACGCCATACGGCGAAGTACTATCTATCCGTGGATATATTATTTACAATGTTTTTAGGTACAATAGTGAATAGTGTTAATGATAAAATAGGTATAAACATTTAAATTTAAATCAAAATATTATTAGGTACCTATACAGGGTGATTCTCCTATCAAACAACAGTCATGATTTCAAAGTGTTGAATTTTTCAAGGTTTTTTTTTCAAAATTATAGATTTACGCTGTTCTAGAATTATATAATTTTTTTATATTTTTCACCCACATATTTATGAGGCAAACCACTATCAACTTTTGATTTTCAAATGGAATCCTATACCTAATATTAATATTCATAAAAGGTATATTAAAATGTAGGATGGAAAATATAAAGATCCTAAATTGTTTTGTAATAAATCTATAGTACAATATACATTGTCACATTGGGTAGTTTGGTGAGGCTCAATCTGCGGAAACTCTCTAAGTGTAAGTACCAGCCGACGTAGCTAGATCCCGGATGGGTGAACAACCGGGTTTTTAGCAACACATCCTTGCCATAGATACACAAACACGTGTTATTGTAATCTTACCAACATACAAACCTAATAAACCAATAAAAAAAACTCCCTACCGGACCACCACACACCCAATGACCTATGTTGTCAGCACTTGCTGCGGCGTCCCCCCAAATAAAAAAAAAATGTTTATGCATATATTATAATGGCCTAGGTACTAACTGATTACATATTGACAATATTTTTGTTAGTACATCTTTCAAAAAGCTGCAATGACGTCATAGAGTAAGAAAAAACTCAATACTTGTACTCTATGAATGCTCTTTAACATTTCATGGATGAGCTTAAAAAAAGTTTAAGTCAATAGTTTGTGAACAATGAGTTATGCATATCGAAAAATTTAGGAAAAAACTACAATTTGTGCTTCATAGTTTTATTCAAAGTGTATTTTATTCATGGAACAATAAAGAAGTGTTCCTTGAGTTAAGTCACTATTTTTCTCTTTCAGTGTATTTTGTGATAAGTCGACTTGAATTTTTTGAATTTATAGTAAACAGTTTAATAGAGCGAAAAGAGTTTTGTAATATTTTATACTGACTTAAATTTGTTTGAACCATTACTTCAGCGATAAAAGAGTTATGTCTAGATACTGTTAGGTATGAAGATTGTTATGATAATAATACTTCAATAATAAATAAAATTCAATAAAATGTGTTTTTCAAGTGCAACATTACAGCACTGCCTAGTTTTATTTATAACTAGTTAGGTAGGTACTCCAATACGATTATATTATAATAAATTCAGTAAGCTGTAATCACTTCAAGATCAAAAAAAAAAAAAAAATACTGAATTTTGCCAAATAGGTAAAATATTTAAAATTTAATATTCATATTCATATTTAATATCATTATTCAATAATGTTTATACTTATTAAGGATCAAAAGTTGAATAGTGCTGATATTAATTTAGTTATTCATATAAAGTTTGTCGTAACTTATTATAATATAAGTACTGTTATATTATAGGTCAGTTATAGGTACATACTATAGAGCAACATAGGTGCTAATTACTGCTAATTAAAATTACAAAGTTTTATTTTTATTTGGTTTTTAAATTGTTACTTTAATATAGCACATCTTAATTTTAATTGAACAGGTAAAGTTTTTATTTTGTTACAAATTGATTTACTTATTAAAATAATATATTAAAACAATAAAAGATAATAATAATTATTAAAGTGACTTAATACTTTTATTTAAAAACACAACTAGTGAATTTAACTCAAAAAGACTTAAGTCAATTTTTGTTTCAATTTCCTTAGAACTATTTTGTTATATTTAGTTGTATGCATTCAAATTTATATCAGAGAGTACGATACAAGTTGTATTTTTTACTATTCAAAAATATGTATCTAACTTTCCCTAATACTTGTTCCAAACCTTAATTTCTATTTCTTGAAAAGTTCATAACATTTGACTTAACCTCTTTTCCATTGGCTACCCTCTATTATTATACAAGCTCCTTGTAAAAATATATTGTACGTATATTTTTTAATTATTCAATCAGTAACCCATCATTACTTAAGTTTTTTTTGTCCTTTATTGTTACATAGATAATCTGTACCCCAGGGTACAATAAAGGTATTAGCTAAAATACAAAATTAATTATAATACATGAAAAAACGTGATCAAAGCAGCCATCCAGTGATGATACCTTAAGTGAGGTTATACATTAATTTATACATTGGTGTATAATATAATATATATATTATGTTAACATATCTCTACACCAGTTGCGTTTTAAGCGCCTTATTACTCAAGTTAAATAAATAATAAAATAATATTTTGAATTTATTGAGCTTATCCATACGTCCATACATATAATATAACATATTGTGTACGAACAAGTAAAAAATTAATTCTCGACGACTAGTGACTTCTGTGAACAACAAGTTGCCTAATTACTTAAAGTCACGGCGCCGGTAGTTAGAAAAAATCCCAGTGAAAAAATCGTCGCATATCAGAAAAAAATTCTTTAGTATGAAAATTAAAGCTATATGCAATAATGGGCACGCTAAATATAAATTATTTATAAGAATTATTATATAAACTATACAATCAAATCTTAATTAAATATTAAAATATAAAAAATTTAATTAATTATGTATATTTTGTTAAAAATAGGAATAAACAATCTACACTATTGCATTCGTTGCACATTAAATTGAAATTTGAATTACCTACCTAAGTTTAATTTAAGTACTTAAGTAAAAACTAAAATAATAACATAGGTATGTGATGATTATATTAGTTATTAGATATTATGTTGCCTACAGACTACAGCTATTTCTAAATTCTAATATAAAGTATTATTATGAGCGATTGACTTAGAAAATTAATTGGTCAGTTATAGTTACATCTTGATCACGTAGATTTCGAATGTATTGTTAAAAATGCCAAAAGTTTAACCAATGTTAAAAGATTATTTTGTAATTCCACCGCTTTGTTTCCGTTCAGATATCGTGATCATTATATTTGATTTTCATGTATACAGTTTACACACACGGAATTTACGCCTTAAACCGGGTCTGCTTTGTACCCAAAGTAAAATTACTTCAAATTTTTATACTTGTACGAACTTTAAAGTCCACACTTTGACCAAAATTATCCTCTAAATAATTTATAGTAGAAAGGAAGAGTTCTCATTTGGAAAACAGAATCCTTTATAATTTATCTCCCAAAAGTCACTCCTTAAGTAAATAGTACAAAAGATCTCAAAAATTCGAAAATATTTTCTTTAAATATATTTAGCATCATTTTATACATTTTTAGTTACCTACTTAATAACTTTTTGAGGTAGGTACCAATGAAGATTTTCAAATTGGATGAGTTGTGTGTAAATAATAAAGTCGATATTTTTAAATATAAATGTACATTCTTTTAGATTAAATATATCAATTCAAATTGGTAGGTATGATTTTTTCTAAGTACCTATGTATAAATTATAAATACATTTTTTTCTATGTTAATATTACATTATATAATATTCCTATAAAAACCATATTAAGCCTATTGAGAAGATAATCGTTAAAATATCATATAATAATCATTCGTTAATAATATTATTTGATACAATGATACGTCCCACATAAATTTTTTTATAGACGTAATTTTTGACTTAGGGATAGTAATACAAATAATTACAATATATAACTATACAAAATTAATTTTTATTATAATATATACATATACATAATATATATAATATATATTTAAATTTATACTTATTGTATAAAACTTATACTTATAAGTTATAAGTAAAAACAATAATACAAATACCTATAATAGGTTACATACAATATTTATTCGATTGTTTGGGGATTGAGAATTATAATTTCTATAAAATAAAGGCTATTATACTTCAAACCAAATTTGTAAAAAAAAAACATTGAAAGTTTAATAAATTATATTTTCCAAAGAAGTTGATACTGTTGTATTGAGCGTATGTTGCATGTTGTACATGTAATCAGTTTTTCAACGTCGTGCCAAAATGCGATGTGAAAAAGTGGTCACATGTTTATAGTTTTTCATAATTTATATTGACAATAGTAATAAAAATAAAAATAATAATAATAATAATAATAATAATAATTCTAAATCGTTTTGGCCTATTGATGATGATGGTTTATTCGCTACCGTCGTCAATTCGACTACTCCTGATTCCAGACTTTCCCGTCCATGGATATATGTCTGGACATGGCTGACATGTGCGCATATACCTGACGCCTGACTTGTGCCACAGGTTGCACACTTTTGGATTGTTGCACTTCTTTGGCCTCTCCTTTTAGATAATAAAAATAAAAAGTTTTAAGAATGAAATGTGTAGATAATTTTATAATTTATTGTAGATATTATAATGTATTACAAGTTAATTTAACACAAAAGTAAGTTTCTGGGTGCTCGTGTATAAGTAGTAGTTAGAAGGTAACACTTATATCTTCTATAATTTATACCCTACTGATGCACCGAATAGTTCGTTCATAGAATAATACAAGTTGAACGTAGAATTTAATCAAATTTTATTAATTTAGTTTAGTTGATGATTTATCAAATAAAAAATAAAGTGTTTCACTCTTACCGATAAGTCACAGTGGAACGGTGTGAACGATTGTAATCTTGAGATTGATGTGGGATCTCTCACCCATTGGATGGCTTGCCAATTGGTGACGATCCAAACTTCAGGCATGCTCACGATATTGTCTAAAAATTTAATGAAACCTTCTTTGTGGTGAGGTTGTGTAAACCAAGCAGCATGATAAAACAGTCCAAATGGAGCCCTATAACACGAAACTAATAATGTAACATTGTATATTTAAATTATAGTACTATTTTGGCCAAATATTCCAGCTAAAAAACACTTCATATGAAAAAATAATATTAACAATGTAACGAGTGTTCCCCTTTTGAGTTAAATTACGTGCATAGGCCCAATAACACCAACACAAAAATTATAATTTTTTATGCAATTATTTAACACTTAATTAGTACGTATTTTCAAGACCAAACCCCTTATTCGATCATACATTCCCATCTCGAAGTAAAATATTTGGATTTCCAACATTTTCCTGCGCAATTATTTAAAAATACGGACTTGACATAAACAGAAATTTTCAAATTGGTTTTCAGATTTTAGTGAAACGTTGTAACGTCCATTATGATCTAGCTTTTAAGATAACTTTACCTGTTACTAGTGAAATGTCTGTCAAAGTTCTTCATTAACATTTTTTGTACTCCATCTGCATCTGATGGATTACTACAAGCGTCTCCCATTGAACATCTGCCTCCGTTCAAATCTTGCCACATAACCATAGGGACTTCCCATACTCCTATAGCATGACGTTGTTTGTTGTTTAATCATAATTTTTACTCTATAATTTTAATTTACCTGGGTATGATCTGGTTGGACATGGTGGTATCATACAGTCATGGAATAATTTATAATCAAGTGTATATGGCCAGCTAGGAGGTTTGTTTTCGTAAATTGGCATTGAAGAATCATAAGTAAAGTTACTGTCATACAACATTTTGAACATTTTATTACCTCCCACCTATAATTAAATTTCAGTATAATAAATGTCCATTTATGCAACTTCAACGTATAATTATAATTTTGTTTTGACATACAGCTAAAAATGGTGCTCTCATTCCTCGAATGTCTTCTTGTCTGACTCCGCCGTAAGCGGACAGTATTTCTCTTTGCCCAACAATTTCTTTTGTCCATTTCTTTTGTGAAAATTGTTCACCAAAACTATGTGAAACTGAATGCGAGGCGATCTCGTGACCACCAGCATATAAATTTTGTACTTGGCTGTAATCTGTCCACTCATGCGATACGTAAAAAGTAGCACTTATTGGACAGCCATTGGGATTTACTCTGCCCTTTTCAAATAAATCGGCGTAAAGTCCTTTGTTTAGATCGTTAACCGAATCATCAAAAGTTAATAAGACAATTTGCGGAGTTTCTTCTGGTGCCATATCGCCTAATAAATATTTTATACCGTGAATAGTGGAATTTTTATAAATAGGCAAAAATTAACTGTGATATCTTACCCGGTATTTCTTTGCCACCACAACTGCAATCCGGTAGTTGACAAACGTCTTTTCGGCATTTTGCAGCAGTTTTGTCAGGTTGCGGTGTCGGATAGATTGGATCAGGTCTGTAATTAAATGTCAGAATATAAATATTAAATTTCGATCATTCATTTGTATCAAATATATTACCTCGTTGGTGCGTATTTGTATACATCTACAAATTCCGAAGCCTTACTGACAATGGAAGTGGATGGTTTTAATGTCGGTCTTGTTCTTCTGTGAAGATTATATTCGTTAAATAAAACGTGTATACAAAGTTCATTAAGTTAATGGTAAAGACAAATGACAGTCAAGTTTAACTTACCCAACTGCAGGAGTTCCTCTATCGATATCATTACTGCTTGCTGTCGTATATGTTGCACCTCCACGCACTCTGCCTCTATTAAATACACAAACATTTATTTAAAACTATCAAATGCCTTTGAGTTAAATTACAATTAGTGGCCATATATGCGGCTCTATGTTCGCAATTTTAGTAGTGACTGGTTTATACAGTTAAATGCGTCAAAGCTCATAAATGCAAACATTTTTTATCAAAAAGCATTTATAGAGTGCATGTTATTTGATTATTAAAAAAACATGGAGTGCAACAAAAAACCATAATAAATGGGAAATTCAGTAAAAAACGAAAAGCTTATGATTCCCTCCACCGTTCAAAACTCGCTATTGCAATATGCAGCATGAACGTTTTGACATTTTATACATTTATTATTTAAATTCAATACGAGTCATTGCATATCAGTAAATTTATCAACTTGATTTCAAATTTAGTTATTCACATAAAAATAATAATTTGATGAGCAATTTTAAAATTGGTGCCAGTAAAAATATTTCCAAAACTAAAACTATAATTAATATGACACATAACTAATAACTATAATATAAAATATTACAATAAATATTAAATACCTTAGTTAATTTAAATATTAGGTTATTATCACGGATAAAACTATAGAAAACTACTTTAAAATTTGCTAGGTATCAAACAAAAATTGAAAAAAAAAATAGATAATCAGACTCCTAATCCATGTGTTCGTCCCTGCTTGTCAAATATTATAATATAAACTTAGCTTTTTAACTAGATATTCAAACAAATTTTTGTTTATTCTGTTATTCAACTAATTATTCGATAGCGGGTTTGAAAAGTAAGAGATAATATAATATTACCATACAATTTGTTTGTTGAAACGAAATTAATATTACAATATTTTAAATAAGTTTTTTGCAGTGTGTAACGTGTAATATACATTTATTAAAGTTATTTAGAAATGTATTGTCACTGTTAAAACCTTGTTTAATTTTCATTCATTTACATCATTTCAATATTATTTAATGTTAAAATTGTGTGTATGTTGTGATGAAGTATTTAGTTATAATATCATAGTAAATTTAAAAATAATATAATTTAGTTTAAATTTAAGAATTAAAGTATGTATATTTTATTTTTACTATAGTTGAATAGTATACGTGTACTTAATAATTATTTTTTGATATTTTCTTTTAGTTTTTAATTCATATTGACGAAAGAATAATTTGTTAGTTAATACCTATGTTACATAAGAAAATAATGAATCGTCTCATTTATTTAAATAAAATTACTAGCTGAATACATGTCATATTTTCAAGATACGCTAGTTAAGTACTTAAGTGGCATTAAATTCATAAATTAATAACACAACTATCAGTTTACAACAAAATGATAAAACAAATCATCGATTTTACTCAAAATTACGTTATACCGTTATATAATAATTTTTAATTGTACCTAACAACGCTATATATATTTTATACACATCACTATGCATCGATATTTGTTTGAGGATAAAAAAACATATTTTTGGTATTTTTATAGAAGCCAGCAAAGCTAAATATTTGAATTTATGAATTATTTCTGATAAAATCTGATATGTATTGACCCTCAATAATCCTCCATACCTTGATGGTTTTTCGTTGCACTCTCGGCATTCTGTTACTGTTTTGCTTGTGGGTGCTGGCACCGTGACTGGCTGAATACTCGGACCGCTCTTGACTCTTGAATAATCATTAGTATTTTTTAATTCTGACGACCTTAGTGGGGCTTTAGTAGTTGAGGACGTTGTACTAGTTTTTTCTACTGAATTATCATCAATATAGCCTGTTCCCTCATCTTCAACTACAACATCGTACTCTTGATCGAAATCCACCGATCGAGTAGTAGTTGTCGATGTTGTTGTAGTTGTACTTGTTGTGGTGGAAGTGGTAGTTGGAGCTTGGGTCGTTCTGATTTTGAACGGTGTAGTCTTAACAGTACCACGATGTGTGGTTACATCATATTGTGTGGTATTGTAAGGATCTACAATTATTCTAAAGTCTGGAGGAGTGGGTTTTGGCTTTTGGGTAGTGGACGTGGTTGTCCAGAAATAGCTGCCTTGAGGCGACGGGGGTCGTAAAAATAGTGAAGGGGTTGATGGGTAAGAGAGTATTGTTGAAAGAGTAGTTGAAGGTAATGTGGATGGCGTGGGTGTTGATATAGGAAATGTAAACCTTGAGGGGGCAGAAGTCTGCACGGAGAACTTAAACTTTGAGCGGTCCGGTACGAAAGGACTTACACCGACGACTGTTGACCTGATTAAAATTATATGTACAATATTAAGAGTAGGTATGTACAAACAAAATTAGAAGTAAAGTTGGTAAGTTTAGTCATTGTATGTTATGTAAATAAGGCAGTGAAAGAGTAAATAATTTTAATATATAATTTGGTTATGAGATAGATTTTTAATAGTTGTGATGAATCTGCATTCAAAGATCATTAGGTCAATATCATTGAAGTTTAGACTTGTTTTAGAAAATATAAAATCCATTCCAATTTAAAACTACATTATCATATGTACATTTTTTTTTTAGTTATTACATTAATATTATTTTTACATTTAATTTGCATAAACACTATATAGTACAAACACATCATACGCCCACTAATTTATACATCATTTATATTATTTTAGCAATAATAAATCCACACGGCCTTATTTACATGTCGTTGCAGTTCTGTGGTTATACATATCATAAAATAATAATAATTTGTTTAGCCACTTATCTAACCAAAAATATAATTACCTAACCATAAGCGAAATTAAAATGAAAAAAAAAAATGGTTTCTCACCTGTAGGTTGCTTTGGTCTGTTGCTCTCGTTGAGCTTCTTCTTCAGTGATCTGTAAACAATTCAATCAGTCGTCACATAATTATTAAGAATAATTATTTTGAAATATTGGAGTACGATTAAGTTCATTGTATAAGTGTACTACGTTAATTTATTTGTGGTTATTAATCTTTTTAATAATGTACAATAACATAATATTATACATTTATACAATGGTACCTACTTAATAGTAAATAGTTAAATGTTAAATTTATAAAATATTTACCTAAAAAAATAATGCAATCTAAATTAATACTTGCCTTAAGGTTGTATTCTGGTACATATGTATTTGCTTGGTATCTTTGTGTGGGTTGTTGTAGAGGTGCTGGGATTCTAAAGGTATCTTGTTGTGGTTGAGACTGAAGCTGAAGTTGTGGCTGAGACTGAAGCTGTGGTTGATGCTGAGGTTTTAATCTATTATTATTGTTGTTTACTGACGATAAGGTAAACTGACCATAATCTATAAATAATATTTTTAGATGGTGATGATAATTAAACCTTTAAAATTAATTAATAAAGTATATAATCTATGAGAAACATTGACTAACTCACCAACATCTTTGTAAATTTCAGAATCGTCATCATAATTACTATAGAAAGCCGGATCATATTGTGTTCCATTACGGTTGCTAGTGGAAGTAATGGTTTTAGCAGTGGTCATTGGTTGTACAGTCTGTTCAATCGCATAAGACGGAACAGAAATCTGTTGGGGTCTACAATTCATATTAAAATTAGTTTATAATATGACATGCCTTCTATATTGTTCATGTCACAGGGTTAAATTGTAATAAATATACAACTGTAATTTTTAAAAATATAAGTTTTAGTAAAGGTATACGTTGAATTAGGCGTCCTTTATTATTAAAAATCATTTAAAAATATTTTACCTTTAAATTTGTCTACTTACGTGATACATTTTATTAAAGAACGCCTAAAGTGTGTTCATGTTAAGTCATAGTATAAGTCTCACCTTTTTAAAATGTTTGGTCGGATAGTTGGTCTTGGCTTATATTTAGCCGATACCGTTGTTGTGTCAGTCTTAGTTGGCAATTTGTATTTATTATTTTGTTTGTCGACTAAATTTAAAGCAACTGTAGTTTCATGAATAGCCATTTGCATAACTTGTTGGTCCTGGGGTTTATTTTTGTCCTTTACCCGAGTGTAAGCTTCTGCAGCTGAATCATAAGGTTTTGGTCTGTGTGGCATTTGAGTGGATTCCAAATGATGTGGCTTATGTAAATCGTTAGTTTTTGAAACATTTTTTAGTACAGTATTTTTAGATATACTTTCTGAAGGTTCATCTCCTTCTCCTTTGAATTTCATATCATCTATATTAGTTAATTTTTGAGGTATTTTGGGTTTCTTTGGCGTTTGATCATATTCTTCTTCGTCATCATAGTAATACTCATCATCTTGTAAGTCATCTCCTTCACTATATTCTTCTAAATCTTCAAGTCTACTTTCTTGACTATTTTCTTCATCATCTTCTTCTTCTTCTGCATTGTCTTTATTGTTGCCTACGTCTGGCACCCCATTTTTATTTTTATTTTTAATCTTTGTGAAATTTGCAGGTTGGTAATTATGAATTACCGCTAAAGGATGATGAAGGTTGGGATTAATTCCTTTAGGTTTAGGAATAGGTTTTGGCTTAGGTTTTGGTTTAGGTAAAGGCTTTTGCTCTTCTTCTTTAGAATCAGGAGATTCTTCTTGACTTTCGTCTTCTTCATTAACATTTTCATTTTCATTTTCATTTTCATTTTCATTTTCATTTTCATTTTCATTTTCATTTACATTTTCATATTCATTTTCTTGACTTTCATTTTCTTCATTTTTGTATTTAATATTATTATTCTGAGTACATTTTTTACCCTTACATCTCACTCTAGTTACCAACTGTTCAAATTGTTCATCAGCATTTAGTGGTTGTGGGTTTTCTTCTTCGTATTCATCTTGGTTCTGATTCTCATGATTTTCATGATTCTCTGGATAATCTCCTTTATCTTCAATTTCTTCATTTGTCCCTGGGTTTTCGTCGTCTACCTGGTCATAAACGTCATCATTTTCTTGGTAATTTTGACGATAAGGAGGCATTCGATATCGTGAAGTAGGACATGGGATCATAAGTCCGGGGTATATTTTTGATTCGTACAGGCATCGCTTACGTTGTCTCGAGTTGTCTGTGTTTGTTATAGGTACATATGACGAAGGTCTAGAGGCGATCCGGTAGTCTTTTGGTAATTTGCGCAAAGCATAATTTGTTGTTGACATCGTCATCTCAGTTGGTCTTGGTCTTGTCATTCCGCTGTAGCTAATGTTTAATAAAAACAACGGTGTCATCATACAAATTACACAGTATCAAGTTGTTCCCTTCACCATTACTATCAATATTCAATATTATTTTATGTAATATTGATGGTAATTGGTATTAACAGTGCTTAAGTTGGTTCTACAAAGTGTGATAGTTGTTACCTCTGTCGGGTCTGTCGTTTAAGACGTTGTCTACCATTGTTTTTGCTCGTATCGTTTCTGTTGCAACATGCGTATATATTATGTACAAACAAAATGTTAAGTATTAAAAGTTCTGTAGGTGTTCATTAGTTGTAAGTATATATATTTAAAAATCTCTAACCTGTAATTTTGATTTGGGATTTGAAATTGTTTGTTTTTTTCTACACCTGCGAATTGCTAAAATATAAAAATACACTTATAGTTATTAACTAAAATCTTTCAATCTGTAAAATGTCTATTAAAACTGAAAAGATTAACAAGTAGTGATTTATTTTAATTTGTTACCGGTATAATATTTCTATGTTTAGAAATTCCATCTCTGTCCCTAGCTACTTGACCCAATGTGGAAGGTTGACCTCTATATACTCTTTGTTGTCTATCACTGTCATCTTCAATTGCTCTGAAGTCTTCTTCTTCATATAATTGTTGTTGTTTGACAAGTTGTTCATTAACTTGTTGGTCTTGAACTTGATGGCGTTGGTTAAATATAGATGGAGTCGCTCTCTGAGGTTGCGCTGATGGATGCCTTTGACGATCAGATGATCGAGCCAAAGCTAGTGCGTTTTCTTGGTTATCAGATTGGGTAGCTGTAACCTCAGCTCCACATCCTACATTACGAGGCCAATCGCATGTTTGTAGCTCGTGACTATAATAATACACAAGATTTTTATAGTTGATCACTAATGTTAACGTTGTATTAATTCCAATAATATGATTATATAAAACAAGATAATACGATTTTTTCAATATTTCACCCGATGATTTATTAATTTATGATTTTATTTTATGAACAGGCGGGGATATTATGTCGGCATTTTAAAACAAATTACTATAGACCAGTGGTTCTCAACCTTTTTATAATCGCGTAGGTACCAAAAACACAGTTTGAAAATTTTCCTTTGACCACTTGACTGAATAACCCTTTATTTTGCTTAGGTATTAAAAATGTTAAAGTTATTTTACATGTACTGAATTTTATTTTATTGGGTACTACAATATTATGATAGTAATAAGCATTTAATGTACAAAAATAAAATGAAAAATGTATAATTATTATTTATATTATCATTAATTTCAAATTTTTATTGTTATTGTTATATACCATTTTAATTGAAATAAATACTATTTTTCACATACCTGGCAAGTATACCAAGCCATATGATTTTATGATTTATACTATTGAGTATTAACCCAACAGTGATCACGAGGATACCAAAATGTTACATTTAACATTTATTTATTT
>PVMI01065017.1:0-34406 GCA_008528875.1 Aulacorthum solani | reverse complement strand
ACTTATTTTTTATGTCAACATTATCTAATTATAAATGAGTTTCTAAAATGAGTATGCTGGTTGTAATCAAATATGCTTCTTTTAATACAACACCAAGAGATTACTTCTGTTTTTTTTTTTTAACAATTTGAAGTGTTTAAGAGTATTGATACATTTATTATTCAATTTAGAAATATGGAATGATTATTTTATTTAATAATTTGTACATTTTTATCATTCAAGTTAGGAAGCCATTTTACACTGTCAGAACCGAAAAATATTGATTTAAGGTGAATTAAAACTGTGGCATACAAAAAAACAAACATTATTGTGCACATTGATATAGGTGCATATAATTATAGTATATAATATATATAGTATTATACTGATGCAAAGCAAAAATATGTAGCATTTTTAACCCATAACCACTCACGTGGTTTCCAATATCACTTTTACTCACATGAGGTAAACGCTTACCTCAGTATAATAATCAGCTAAAATAATTTTTCATATACACATTTGTAATCAGTCATGTATTGGAAAATTATGAATGATGTAAACATGTTAGATACCTGATAATAATTTTAGGTACATGTTTAGTTTGAATGGAATACATTTTTACCCCGCACGAGTCACAATTAACTACATTTAAAAATTTAAGTATTATTTATTAAAATTACTTAAGTTGACTAAGAAAATTAGAGCAATGGGTTAGATAAAGCGGAATGTTTAAATTATTTCACATTGTTAATAATATGAGTAAAACTAAAATTTGATTGTTCTATTATTTGAAGAAACTAATTTTTTTTATTAAATAATATGCATTTTAAATTGTGATAATATTTTAGGTTGGCAAGAAACGTTTGTATCAATCAACGAGTAGACCTTTAGGAAATTTAAATCTTCAATTTAATCAAACTTCTACTACTCCCACTTCAGCAAACATATCATTGTCCAGGTTAGATTATTTTTTAACATTCAACTGAACACCTGTAATTTAATTGATTATACTCTTTAGATCATTTGTATTGGATTCCCCTTCAACAGAATCACATGTATCAAATTCAATTAATTCTTCTGAAATAGAAGGTAAATTTATTTTATTTATTTATTCAATTTAAATTTATAAGTTTTGAAACACTTGATGTTTACAGATCCTGTAACAGTTATTAATAAACGAATGTCAACCGATTCCATAGATAGTGAATTTTCATTGGATGACTCTGGTAAATGTGATAATAGAATACCACGATCTCATTCACTACAGGATGCCCATACATTGAATAGTGAACCCATGTCTGAAGATGATGATGATGATGATGATGATGATAACAACGCTTTATTAGATCAATGTATAAATGCTGGTATTGAAAAAATAACTACTTTAAAAATAACTGATGAAGAATTGCCTGATGATGAACAGCAAGAATTGTTAAATCAGTGCATAGCTACAGGTATCAATAATTCAGCCACATCCAAATTACAAATGTCAGTTAAGAAAAAAACCAAGAAACCAGACAGTGATCTTACTGATGAACAACAGCTAGTGTTATTAGAATCATGTATTGCTGCTGGAATTAGGAATAGCAAGAAAACATTTAAAAATAATAGTGACGATTTGTCTGATAATGAACAAGTAGCTTTGTTAAATGAGTGTATTGAAGCAGGCATGACAAATTTACAAAAAATAAAATCTAAAGATTGTATACTTGAACAAAATGAAGAGGATTTATTAAATAATTGTATTAGCCAAGGTATAAGGAACATTGAAAGAGGATCAGTTCATAAAAAAAGAGAAATACCAGTGTTAAACAAATATAAGAAATCTTTTGGGCCCAAATCAGAAAGTGAAATTAGTGAGTCCACGAGTACAATTACGCCAGGAGATATTATTGATGGAGTTTTATCTAAACGGGATGAAAGTGATGAATCCACATGGAAAGATGATGAAACTTTAACATTTACTACTCTCACCAGCTCTTACTTAAGTACAGGAGAGAATTCTAAACCAAAGTTTATAAAACTGGATAAAGGAGAAATGGGTAAAATTATAGATTTAGTATTTTTCGTTAATCGTGAACCATGTTTATTTGTTTGTTATAGGTATCATATCTTCTTTAGATTTTGAAGACACACATCTGGACGCTATAAAACCTCCTTCAGACATGGATAGTTTGCTATCCATGACAACAAGTGTTCAATCTAATTGTGGTTTTGATAAAAAAATAAAAACTTCTAATGATAGAAATGATTCACTGGGAAGTTGTACAAACATAGAGAATATTAACCCTCCATCATACATGGATGAGGTTACTGATTTTGAGATGGAAAATAGTATTACTAGTATATCAAGTATACGCTCTGAAATAGTTGATCAGTCGATTGGTGCTCAGTATTATACAGCTGTGGATGATTTAACTTTAGTAGATGATTTGCCATCATCTGAAATGTCTTCAGATCCTAATCATTCTAGTCCAGCCCAAATTAGACGCCGGCTAACGCCTAAACAAAAGCGAAACATGAAGAAAGACAGGTAAATAAATAAAAATAAATAATTATTTTAAATAGTATGTAGTTAAAAAATTGTAATGTTTATTTCTAGGTATAATACTTATACAATAACTTCTGATGACAGCAGAGAAAACTCTATGGAGCCTGAAAACAGATCATCACCTCTGAATGAATCAGACTCTCATTCTTCTGAAGACGCCATTAAAAAAAGGTCACCAAAAGAAAAATTCCAAATTAAAAGGTCATCAGAAAAAGATAGATTTCGTACGCGCACATTAGCTGATCTAGACCTGACCAATATTGTGCAAATCCCGCCAAAAGATAATAACTTCACATCAAGTTTTAAAAACCATGTTGACGAAAGTACCACGTCAGAGGGTACTGACGGTTATTCCAGTGATGGGAATGAGTCAAATACTGGGGTTGCTTCAGCTAGAATTGTTAAGCCTTCAGAATTGAAGCCTGTTAGAGGTAAGAAAAAATCACGAGGTAGTGGAATACCGATAGTAGCTCGAAGCAGCCCTCAACCATCTCCTACAACCTCTAAAAGTTCACAATCAACACCTACCAAAAAGCAGGTTCCCCTTAAAAGACAAGGTACATTTGTAAAAGAAGAATCTCGTATACCTACTCCAGGATCTACTGGCAAGAAACATACTAGTGTACCAAATCTGGTTAAACCGCCTGCTAATAAACAGTCTACTACAAGTATGCGATCTAGTGGTGTTCGTAATTCAGTTAGTAATAGCAGTTTAAAAAGTAGTGCCGATCAATGGGCTGGTAGCAATAGTAGTCTTCCGACCATGGCTGGAGTGGCTAAGACAAATAGCAATACTAGTTTAAATTCGAACATATCAGCAGCAAGTTCGGGGTCCTCAGTTAGAACAACATCTGGTCAAAAGAAAGAAGTCACTAGTAAGATAGCAACCCTATGGAAGAAAATTGAAGATAATAAAAAGAAAGACATAAATGCCAAAGATAATCGTGTGTGGATCAGTTCAAGTCCTAACAATCGTGTTTAAAAATTAGAAATAGGATAATACATTCTATTATCTTTATCCATTTTTTTTCCATATAATATTTTTTTCTCCTTTTTATATTTGTTATTTCTATAAAATACCAGTTATTGTTTAATAATCTAATATTGGATAGCAATCATATTTTTTCATCTTGTTACACATATTTTTTTTGTATCAAATAGAATTTTGTAATTTAAGAGTCATCATAGACTGGTAATCTTTACCTAATTGAATTAAGAGACTCAAAACAGTTAAATACTAACAAATTTCAATATTGCAATGAATAGTATATATTATGAATATTTTGTCAAAATTAATTTTGACCTTTAAAACATAATAATGATTACTAAATAACTTTATTTATGTTGTTTAATTTAAAATTACTTTATTATTTTAGGTTTATTTGAGTGAGATTATTTATTTTATTGTTTTTCTTATTCATCATAGTTTAATTTAGATTTTTATCTTGAAACAAAAAATTTAATTCCGTGTTATTATATAAGAATAAAAATTGTCGTCATTTAAACTATCTACATTTTTGAAAATTTTAACTATTTTTTTAGTTGTGTAAAATATATAGTTTGAACAGTTTGAAATGTATTACAATTTCCATTGTTTCCAAAATAAAAGACATTTTTGAGACTGACGCAAGTTTAAAGTGTTTAACTTCAATTTTATCATTATTTTTTATGTCAATAGTATTAAATATTTTTATATGATCGGCAGTACAGTAATGTATTTTGTTAAGTGCAGAGTTCTGCTTTGAAATGGATCAAATATTCAAATAATGTATAAATAAATGTTTTAGAATACAATTTTAGAAGAAGAAAAAGCGTTTTTTTTTATAATTAGTGAATTGTATTGTTCCTTGAAAATATACCCATCTAATGTCTAAACTCCATCACCCAATGGCTAACCTAATGTTTTAAATTAGAGTATAATATACATTAGGTATATTCATTATCTGTCTTTAAATACTAGTAAATCGACATATTTCATGATATCATAAGGTGAACAACACTTCTATACTAATATATAATGAATTGTTTTTAAATTAAAGTCAAAACTATAAACCACCTACTACAGGTAGGTAAGACGTATGAATCACTGAATGAAGAACCAGACTGGAAATCAAGAGTAGCTTTTAGGGGATATTGGAGGATTGGATGGTCTTACTGACAGATAAACCCTAAGAAAAAGAATATAACACCTAATTATAATTATAATTTAAAGTAAAACAAAGACGAGCCATAATCTACATGACCATTTTTCCCTCTTAAAATGGTAGTAAAACACTCCAAAAGTAGAAAGACCTAACCTCCCCCATTACCTTTACCATATTAATAATTAATATTATAGTTAGTATCAGCATAGATTAAATATACTATTTAAGTATAAATTTAATCTATGGTATCAGTTAGTATACTGGAATTTGGAAGTTACTCTCTCCCCTCTACCATTGAGAATAACATAAAAAATAATATGGTATTACAGAATAATTAGTCGGTTTTGTAGAATTAGCACTCATTTGATAGTCTGATATGTGGCACAAGCCTTAAATGCACAATCAGTCAATCACTAAAGTAATCACTTGTAACTTGTATGTTTCTAAAATGCCTAAGCATGCAATCATAAGAACACGAAAAAGAAAATGTTTTTTGAATCATATGAAGCAAATGGCAAATACATTTTTTTCCGTTTAAAACTTTAAACAGCATGTAATATAGTCAATCTAAAAACGAATAATAACTAGAAATGTAAACAAAACTTATTATTTACTAATTTTCGATTATTATGAGTGTTTTTTAAAGTTTTTTTTTGCCCGGTCAAAAAACTTGAAAATGTAATATCAGCAAGGATTCTTCTTAAGTTGTTGTTGGTAGAATTTAAAAATAAAAAAAAAAGTTGAGAGTAAATCCACAATAATATTTTATGAGCATTTGAATTTCAAATTTTGATAAAATTCGTAAAAATCACGAAAATTTACAAATTATTTTGAGTTAGAAATGTATACATTTTTTCTTTTTATAGCTAAGATTTAAAAATGTAATACAATATAATTCCTCATAGGCTTGCGTTTACATTTATCAAAGAAAAAATATCTATTGGAAGATCAAATTAAATGTTTATGAGCATTTGAATTTCAAATTTTTACAACATTGAATATAGATATATTCACTTAATTTTTCATGGAGTGATTTTCTTATTGTGTTGTAATTCAAAAACGAATACCCGTAGATACTTATAATTTACACCATATGTTTCTTTTATTATTTTCTACACTTTATAAAATGTTTCAAAATATTTTGACTTGTTTAATGTTTTGAGCTGTTTAAATGTCAACAAAATGTTATTTGTTGGCTTCAAAAGCTTAACAATTTAATACAAGGCTCCTCACACATCGTTTCAATATCAGTTTAAAAATATTAAAAATACATAGGTAAGATTTTATTTTATAACTTTATAGGCATTTGAGGTTCAATTTTTGGTGAAATTTACAAATTATTTTGTAGTTAAATTTTTTTAATTTTTATAGCTATAAGGATCAAAATGTGAATTCCATGTAAATAGTGCATTTTATAATCAAAAAATCAAAAAAAAATATATGAATACGATTTTTTTTTTTATAGTTATTTCAAGTATTCAGATTTAGACAAAATTTTGCATCAAAACCTGCAAGAATAACAATTTTAGTTGTTTCGTTGTAATTTAAAAATATTATTCGTGGGTACTTGATACTTTTACTAGAGTATAGGTAATAGGTATATTATTATGTATTATATTTTATACACACACAATGACATATTTTTCAAATGCAATTTTTTTGACAAAAATTAATTTTTCTATCTGTAGTACTAATGCAGTAATGCCCCTAATGTCTAATAGTATAATAAATTACTTTTATCACAATAATATCATAAAATATACCTACTTAGTTATATCTAAGCATCTTTTCTTAGAAATAATTTTTGTATATAATGATTTG
Organism: Aulacorthum solani; assembly: GCA_008528875.1. Classification (NCBI taxonomy): domain Eukaryota; kingdom Metazoa; phylum Arthropoda; class Insecta; order Hemiptera; family Aphididae; genus Aulacorthum; species Aulacorthum solani. The sequence goes on along the minus strand of PVMI01065017.1, from coordinate 27,911 downwards.
ATGTCATTGAATTCAAATTTTGAAATTTAACATATCCATTACAGAGACTCTCTAGACTCTAAAGTCTAAATATACCTAACTACTGTGTAGCAGCTGAACCGTTGATTCTAATTCTGATAAATTCTCTGTTACCTACCATGTTCGGCTCAAAAGTTTGGTGGTACGTTTTCAATCACTGGCTCCATTGGTGTAGAAAAACTATTGTCGTGTGAACTTACGTAATTTTTCTCATTATGAATTGATGTTTCTGCTTCGTTAGTAACATTAGTTATGGTCTTATTGGTTGTTATTAATAATAAATTCTGATGATCTTATATAAGTATTAATATTGTGTTTTATAGTGTATATATTGGTATATGAAAATGTATAATATGTCATTACTGCTTTAAGTCTTTTGTATATTGCTGTATCCATATAAGATAAAATATCTTTTAGAATCAATTTTGGAGGCTCATCTTTAGAAGCTGAGTAGTTGAACCAGTGCCCAACTTTCTGTCTCTTCTTTTTTATTATATTATGTATCTTTGATTTTTTTAGCTCTTTTTTTACAATAGTCAACTGCAATATATAAATACATCATATTACCTATATAAGTTTTATTTATAAAATAATTTGATTCGAATAATATAAAATTATGAAATGCATTATAACAACTGGTATTTATAGTGATAAAAATTAAAAATTACTTACACAAAAACTTTGCTAATATTTTTTTTAGATTTTGAATGGAGCAATGTATGTATTGATTTTACTACCTATGTATGTTTGTTTTCTAGTAAAAGTAATCTTTCTATTTTATACATCACAATGGTTAAAAGTAAAAAATTTAGTCATTTCCAAAAATGCTAGTAAAAACCAAAAATAAATTAAGGAATAACGGAGATTTTTTATGTAAAACAAGTTTTTGACAAAATCGATTTTAAATAATCGTACATTGTACATAAACATGAATTGTTCAACGAATGTTTAATTAGCAATTTCTAAACACCATAAAAGAAAAACTATGCTTAATTGTAGCCTATCAAATGCAAGAAGAACGATAGAAAACAGTTTTGGACTTTTAAATCAGGTATTCACAGTTTTTTAACCTCCCCCCAAGTAGCATTAAGAACACAAATCATTGATTACCTTGTATTATTTGCCTGCTGCCTTCATAATCTCTTATTACGTAATCAATACACTTATGGAGAATTATACGCCAGAACAACATTATGAAAATTTTTACTCAAATGATTCTGGTGATTCTGCTTCAAATAATATGATACAACTTGAACACGTAGGGATACACGTACGTAATTATGAACGCTTTATTGTTAGATATGAATAAAAATGATCTGATACAGATACATCATAAAAGCTTCAATAATATTTAATGCATAAGTATTTTTATTAAATGTTAATTATTTAATTATTGTATATATATTTTTTCATGTTTTATTATTTAATATTAAAAGGATACCTGCATGACCTGTTGTCTCCGTCTTACAAACGTACATAGTAACATAAAGAGTTCAGAAATTCCAATTTTATATAAAGCTTTTATTTATACAAAACTTACATTGACCCAAATATTGTTATCAGTATGGGCCAGTTGAGCCGAATCCGTGTAGTAAAAGAAGCGACTGCTCCCCTTGTTTGAATTGGAAGGTAGGTGGTTAGTAAATCTCAGTATTGAAACACTGTTCATTAATTAATAATATTTATTATTTTTTCTTAAATATAAAAAAGCATAATATATTATTATGTTTGTACTTCATATTATATTATGTATATATGGTGTACTACTGTGACTTACTAGAAAATCAAATATTTATTCCATTTGTTTATAACCCTGCAAGTCTTTTATTTAATTTTATTGCGAAAAATGTTCTCGTTATTTTACATTTACAGAACCAAACTGCAGTCTGAACACATGCTACCGTGGGAGATGATTAGGTAAACGGTATTAAATTAGTACTAATTCTTTCTATGGTACTTATACTAGTGTAGTAGTGTAAATATGCGGGTGTAAAAACAATATTTATATTTTTAACAAATCGCAGTGTGATTTTGACGGACAGTTTTATGTTATGATTTATGATAAACGCTAAAAGGTATAATTAAAAAATTTAAGTACACGCAATAAAATATTATATTATGTATAGTAGAGATCGACGAGTCGTGTGAAATGGTTTTTATAGCTGGTACAGGGTAGAGGACACCAAAATAAATCATGGTCCGTGGCATCACAGCGGGAGCTGCTAACATCCGGTGGACGAAGGCTGCTTGTCCTGCATAGTCAACTGAATGGTCTCCATGAGCCGATCGATGATCGCCGTCTGGTCGGCCGACCGTTGTCGAAGCACTGTAAGTTCGTTTTTGTGACGGTCAATGTCGCCGGACGATCGGCACTGAACGTCGGACAGGCGGCGGTTGAGGTCGGCCAGGCTGACTGTCAGTTCGCTGTGCTGTTCGTACAGCCGCTGTCCCTCGCAGTCCACTCGACCCACTTCGGTCCGCAGCCAGTTGATTCTGTACAGCAGCTTCTTGATGACCGATTGCTGGGCGCCGTCATCGTCCTCGCCGCCGGCCGCCTCGGAGATATCGTCATCGGTAGCCGCAGCGGCGCCTCGCGTGGCCGGACTTCCGTCGCCGTCGGCAGCCGCCGCCGCCGCGTCCCCGGATGATGCGGCTACGACCGCCGCCCGTCGCAATATCGTCCGCTTCAAGAACTCATCCGGTTCCGCCTGGTATTTGTGCCAGCTGAACACTGGCATAGCTTCCCGGAGGAAATCCAGAGCCACCGTTGCCCGGTTCAGCGTCCGGTCATACAGGTAAGCGTATTTTTCGCACAGTGCCATCTGCTCCTTGGCCAAACCATCGCTGATGTGTTCCGTACGGCTCTCGAATACGTCGGACACGAACTTCCTGAAGTCGTCCACCATGCCGTCCGATAACTTCATCAATAGCGCGCCTTGGTCGCACGTGCAAAGAGCCACCTGCGCAGTTCGTTACGTAAATTATTATTATAATATATTAATATTATTACCGGATGATTGATGATAATGAAAAATTATAATTATATCAATATGATAATAAGCTTGCCCACTCTTTTTATCCTTAAAAATTATACATTTATAATTTATTCAAACTCTGTAGATTTTTTAAATTTTGTGCTATATTTATTTTTAAATAAACTAATCACTATATTTTTAGTGAATCCGATTTCTTATTAGTAGGTATACTGCAGTGGAGGTAAAAACACATATTTTTTTTTCAATTTCAGAACAACCATTTATGGAACTAAATAGAAATTATATCAAGTATCCGCTGAGACATTCAACTTTATGGTATAAAAATAATGATTCTTAATAATAGTTTTACAACAAACATGAAATAGTTTTAATATTTAGTTTAGTATTTTGTTCGGACAATTAAAAAAAATTATAAAATATTCAACATTTTTATTATTGGCTATACATAGAATTAATTATTATAATAATTATAAATCATCATAGCCTCCGTTTTTTTGAACTCATTATCATGAACTATTATCTTTAGTAGACATTAAATTACAAATTTTGAAACTACTTGGAGTTTTGATTTAAAAGCATTGTCATTTAAAAAAAGTTGCTATTAAATTTACAGTTAAAAAGGTGGAAAAATAAAATAAAATAGGAATTTGAATTTGCCACTGAGCATTATTTAAATGGCATAAAAATGTAAGTACCTATTTAAAAATATAACAAACTACAAATATATAGCATTCATTTCTAAAGCTCATAATATTATAAGATGACGGATAATTAATGTTTTGCAATATCCTGTACTGTCTCACGAATTGAAAGATAAAAATGGTGTGATATAATTTGTGTACATAACACCCACGTGGTTACACTACCTACTTAAAAAAATCAATAAATTCATTATAAAAGAAAAACGTGAACGAGCATGTCTGTTGATTAAACTGGTAATGTGTAATATGTATCTATATTGTACATTTTCAACAATATGTTATAAAATCAATATTAATATTATATATAAGTAGTACATAGTACGCATCGTGAGGATTAAATTATCGGCCAAGTCCTCTGAAAATGCGTCAATTTAACTTTTAAGGGGTTATGCATTACCAATTATTTTCTATCGACAGAAATTCAGTTTATTCCTATGCTTCAAAAAAAAACCTTGTATCAGAGGTTCATAATTAATAAGTTTTAATATTTTGATAATATAAAACATATGAAAAGAGTTTATATTGATTAATTAAGGTTTATAATTAATTACGATATTTAAAATTTGAATACTGATAAATGAAAATGATAAAAAGCTATAACAGTCATCGTATAGTTATTTTTTCACAGATTTCTAGAAATACCTTTAATTTTTCTAAATGTGAAATTATTACACTTTAAATAATTTAAAAGAGTAAACAAATCAGAATTAAAAAAATAGACGAAGTATTAGAACGTTATTTTAATACAAAACAATTTTTAGTAATAAATTGAGCTTTAAAATTTTGGCTGTATTTAAAGTGCAGACTAATGCCACTAACTTGAAATTCCCTTAGCTTCAAAACAAAAGCTGAATATTGAATTCTAATTCCACCATTGTATTCAGTATAAAAAAAATAAAAATATACAAATTGAAAAAAAGAAGCCCATTAAAGTAAAAATTAGGAACTTAAAATATTAGTATGCAATGTTGATCCCAGTAAAATTCAGTTTTCAGCACTGATAATTTAAAATTTTTATTATTATGTATTTGTGTGTATTTATTTTTAATTTTTAATTAATACATGTAAGATATAGATAATATTTTTTTATATTTTATTTTTCTGAAAAAGCGGGGGTTGTATGTTTATTTTGGAAAACCTTTTTTCTGGAAATTTGAATCCTCATAATATTAACTGTGATTACAAGCAATAATGCATAAAGCATAAAAAATATATATTTTTATCACGCAGAAATACAAAATTTGACATAGTTGTATCCAAAAATATCAACTTAGATAATATATATATATTTATGTAAGCCCTGCTCCCAGTGTTTTAATTTCAAAAATGAAATACTTTTTTTTAACTCAATTTACTTTCCATAGATAGAAGCAATTAACAATTTTCGGCTTGCTGTTTACATGAATAAGATGGAAGAATAAGTAAATTAAATTGTTTATTTTCAATAGTAAATAAAACTGAACAATAATAATTAAGTATGAAAAATAAAATCCAAATGGTGCTAACTAAATTTGTTTACAAAATCAAATATTTTTAAAATGAAACGTACCAAAAAGAACATTTTGCAAAGAATTGTACCTACCTTTATTTTAGTCAAACGTTTTGATGAAAAAATTATGAAGTTTGTAGATGCTTTATCGAATAATCGTAATAAATTGTAAATAATCCTATAATTTAATGTTTTTACAGTATATAGTTTAATATTTATTTAATATATTAATTATTTTGTACATTTCGTTTTATTATACTATTATTATTGATATTTAATATGGTTAGTAGTGGGAATTCAAGGGAGTAATGTTGTAAATACCCTTCTCTTGAGCGACTTGAGCTTATATTATATCTTATTAAAATATATAAATATGTAACTGAAGATAAATACTATTGTTAATTAATAATTATATTATAGCTTTTATAACAACAAATTGTTGAAATTACAGCAGCAGTGCTGCACATACATGAAAAAACCAATTCTATGTGTAAATAATCCAGGTTACTGATCAACACACAGTATTTATTTGAATTATAATTATTCATACAAATTAAATGCACACCTACGGCACTTTTGATTAAAATACCGTGACTATTAATTTAACATAGATATGTAACAAATGGCAGAATAAATAAACATTTAACAATAATAACAACTGCAGTAAATTAATAATAGGTACTCGTTGCTTAATAGGATAGTATTTGCAAAATCGTCAGCAAAATAAACCATTGAGTGAAATTAAAACAAAGCACGGGCTTCATTAACGAACCTCCAACTACAAGGATATTTATATTAATCAAAAAAATCAACGATGCGCAATATTTTTAATTTATTTTAGAGAAAAAACCCTGTGCGCACTTTTGAGGATTTAACGCTTTACTGACTGTATTAACAATTTTTTATCCTTCTGGGAACCGACATTTAGGTCAATCGATATTCAAGCATCGTTTTGTGCAATTATTGTGTTTGTGTATCAAACGTAACATGTAAAACCATTAGAGATATCACAGGACACAGGTTTTATTTATCTTCAGTTATTGACTATTGTGATTAACAGCAATAAATGACGCTTGACTTGGGAAAGTTGTCCACCTACAGTTATCCCAAAATCACGTATATATAAGACGTACATCCACTCACCTGGAAGTAAAAGTCTTGTAACGTAGTGGTGTCATTGACGTTCTCCAAAATCTGCAACAGCTCCGGACAGACGGTCTTCTGTTCGGCTTCAGTGAGCACAGGCAGCGCACAGTCTCCCAACAAGTCCCTGTAAGCTGCGTCCATTGATCCAGGGTGTTTCTTTAGCAAGTGCCTTCCGAAATTGTCCAGACACGGATCGCACAGTTTGGCGAATGGGTTTTTCTTTGGGGTGCTCTTCTCACCCCCATGGCACTCTCCCCCACCACCGCCCGCCAAATGACCATCGCGTTTTTCCTGCACCCAGTTGTCTGGACCAATCTCTTCCGAGTGTAGCAGTTCCCCGTCGTTGCTATGCAGGTCTCCAACGATGCCATGATCATCGCTGACAGACCTGTCACCGGTTTGCGTCATTTCTTCGTTGTTGGCGTCGTTGTACGTCTGCTCTTCGGATTCCTCTTCTTCGTAGTCACACTCCATATCCTCGTAACTCGTTTGTGCGGCTTTGCTGCAGTTGCTCGTCTGCCAAGACTTGACCCCACCACTGCTCCGGCCACGACCACTGCAGGGAGGCGGATTTACGTACCGACTCAACGGCACCAGTGGACCCGGCGGCGGATCCCTCACGAACGGTCCGTTGATCCGCCCCCGGGCCATCATGTACTGCAATAGTTGAAGGTACTTAAGCTCGTTCGCACCCCGGTTCTCCGCAGTCAGCTTTAACACCCATTTTTCTATCGTCATTGCCAACTCGGGATCGCGTATTACAACCACCTGCTCGGAAATGTCGTTGGCGGCCACGTCAAAGTCCATGTCGTTATACATTGCTATTCTGATTGGCTCAACAGATCATCTACAGAAGTAAAATAAAAAAATACCCAGCTGTATGAAATCTGTCAGGAGTTGTTAGCCACCTGCGTAAAATGGACTAATGGACTAATATTATACACTTCATAAAACCAACGTTACGCCGTAATTGTATTTATAATTTACATTAAAATATTAAATATTGCGTAAACTCTAAACAGTGAAGGTTGGTAATTACACTTAGGGTCTACATAAATATAAGCTCATTTATGATACATTTCTAAAAAAATTATTTTATTTATTGTTTCAATTGCAATTTACAATAAGATTATAATTTCAAAAACAGATCAAGCCGTCAAGGTCTAGAACTAAAAATAAACTATAACTATATGATACAGTTTACAACTAATATAATGGATTAGCCATTTTTTTCACGTTGATATACCTATTTATTTGACAACAATACAACATATATCATATGCGCCCGGAGAGAATTAATACTCACCAAGGGCTAAATAATTTTTGTGGCAATATAAGTCAAAAGCGCCCCACACCATCTTAACACTAGGTACATTATAATATATATTATAATGATACTTCATGTGTTGTAAACAATGACATCGATGTCATCTTTTATACCTCATATTATAATATAAAATCTTTACACATCAATGATCAGTATAATAAAATAAGGTATTGAAACATAACTAATTTTGGTTGGTTAAAAATTACACTGATCACTAATTTATTAATTTAAATACAAACACTGTTATGATGTATCAAATATAAAAAACTTCAACCAGTGACACTCAAGCTCAACTACGGTGTATAAAGTATATTATAATAATAATAATATATTATTACATATCACGATTATGTAATTTATTATAATGTCAACGTTAGTAAAATTAATATCAATTGTATTTCTGTCCTTTCGTGACTGTCGGCTGTACCTATGTCAGTAGGTACCAAAGTGTAACAGTTTCTCAACATATTTCCACTATTTTGACCATAGTCTCGGAAATAAACTAACAAAAAATAAATGTTTATTATTTGTTTGAAAAGTTCAAACTATTAAAAAATATATATAATATATAACATCAGATGGTGCACGACACTACCTAACCCCCTCCTACGGGCGTCCCTGATATATATAATATAGCCATATAGGCCATAATAGTTCTGATTATTTTATTTTAGCTTATATGTTTAATATGTATGTACCTACATGTATTTATAATTCATATCTAGATATTAATTTTATACTCGGCTATATGATCTTAAAGTAATATTCTTAACTTAAGTAGGTATAATATGGTATTATACTAGTTAGGTGTACATTCAAATTTACCACACGAGTAGATACACAATTTAATCGCATTATTGCGAAATTATTTCAATTTGCTTAATATAATTTGTAACCTATCTTAATATGGCTCAATATATTTTAATGAAACTTAGCAAATTGCAATAAAGGCTTTGTGTATCTACCTATTTTTTATATGTTCATGTTTAGACGTTTAGTATTATAAGTTGGTTTTGAACTTTGAATACGTTTTCTTCCAATGTAATTTAGCTAATCGACTATCGGTCACTACTCTTACTCCTCCCCGTCACCAATTATGACAGTCGGTAAGGATATACATTTCTGAATAGGAGCATAATGCTATCATATTGTAATATACAACAGTATTATCCTGTTCATTTCTCAGAAACATTCAATGACGTCAGTCATCATATTTACTATCCCTATAGATGGTCAATTATACTGCATTGTAGTACATCTAACTACAAATTACAATGAGTTAAGACTCTAGTTAGCCCATAGGGTTTATTTAAACGTATAATATACAAGTACAATTAATGCAATTTATACATTTATAATAAAAGATACGTGTACCAAAAACGTTGTGTTAAGTATCTCATCTTATATAATAAATCGATATAATTTAATATTAGTATACTTCATGGTTATGAGCATCAATAATTTTAGAAGAATAATTTTTGTGAATTTAAAATAAAAATAATATGTTACCACATAAAAATTGAAAGATGATACCCAGTTCAAGAAAATAAAGGAGGAGGTAAAATTATAAAAATATGTTATGAAAAATATGAAATAATATACACTTTATAAAAATGAAAAAATAATATTTGTCTAGATGTAGTGAATAATGATTACTGATTAATCACAAATAAATAAAAATAACCAAAATAATAATTTACAAATGAAATTCTGCTTACAGCAAACGGTTGCAGGTGATATAGTTCTATAGTCCACCACAATCCCGAGCTTAAGTCAAAAACCCTTCGTTGCTGTACGGTGGCAATAAGTTGTACACACGGACGATAGTTGTCATTAACATGGGAATTGTATGTATGATGAGTGGGCAGGAGGTGGATTCTCGGTAAAAATTAAAAATACAAAGTGTGTGTTCGTGTATTGTTTGGTGGCCGGCAGCGACGGCGGAACATGGCCCGCGCGCGCGCAACCAGGCCGACCGATACCCACCTCTTCAAGTGTGATCACTCGTAGTTACCTCCCGGTACAGTATTGGCGGTGTGGAGGAAGTGAGCGGAATCGGAGAGCGGTTTTAGTGTGATCGCGCGCCGATGGCTTCCACGACGGAGTCTACGGCTACTACGACAGTCGACGGACCCACGATCAGTCACCAGTGTGGTGTGTACTGACAACGTTGCCCGCAGTGCGCGTCGGTCGCTGTTCTTTCGGGTGTCCGCTATTGTCGTAACCGTCGTGGCATGTCACGTTCAGTACCTATGTGAAACGACAGCGTTTACTGCTTCTCTTCGTCTCCATTCTAGTCCAGCCACTGCAGCTTACGAAAATGTCCGTCAGCCTCCCGCTACTGTTGGCCACGGCGTTCGTGGTCCGAGGGGGTTCTGCTGCGTACTGTGACGACAACTTGTTCCCAGAAGTCGACGACTCACAGCGACTGTACTCCGGCGTTCGGTTCACCAAGGAACTGAGCACCACCGAGTACGGGCCTCTCAACTCTTTCAAAACCCTTCACTGTTGTGGTGAGAGGTATCTCAGTCTCGAATGGTAAGTATCCAAACATCTCATATGGTATATAATATATATTATGCCTACATAGTTAGTACCCTCGTTAGTACATAGTCTTGTCGATTTTCTACAACTCGTGTCTATTGACAATATTCATTATCTAGTGCCTATACTGTAGTAAGCAATCGAGACGATGATTCGTTAAACGTAAACTGTGCATGTAACAATATATTATATTATACACAGTGAATTTCACTCATTATCTTTCAAGAAAAAATGTATTGATATATGCTAGGTTCTGACGCCCCCTCCCTCCCAACATTTTTAAAAGTAGAACAAGTGTCTTATATTTTTAACGTAAAAATGATATCCATAATAAAAAAAAATTTAGACCCCCCTAAATTGTTATCAGTATATATGTTATCGGCATATTATATGTATGTAAGCAATAACAAATAAAAACGATAGTTTTCAATTCGATTTAATGGTTATTGATTGATGGTGCTGTAAATGTATCAGGTACAGACTTCACATTGGTAGGTACTAGGCACAACCATATAGTTACAAGCTATGAAGAACCCAACACTGTTTTAATTCCCAAGTGGACTAATCGCTTGTATATTATTATAATGTGAATGCGAATTAGTCGGTATGAATGGACGTCAAAGAGTAATATTGTTTGTGGTTTTTTCATAAGCACAGGATAGTGGCGCAGTGGTGTCTTGCATTGTGGCTTCTTGGTAGGTAGGTACCTACGCTGAAAAAATAATCAACCATTATTTGCAACTAGGTACCCTGCGGAAGAGAAATACAGAGTGCTATATACAAAACTGCTTTCTCTGCGTCTCTATTGTATATTCAATATTGTTCTCAGAAAAAATGATGGCCTTTATTCTTTTCTTGTACGTTATTCTCGTGCGGTGTTACCTTCATGAAATTCTGTGTATTTCCAATACAATCAATACGCAAAAAATATACATATATTATTATACATATATTCGTGTTTATTCGGAAATCGGATGTCCTTTACGCGTTGATCGATCAACACGGGATTCGACAAATTCTTACAATATATATACTATACACTAGGTACCAATATTTAAATCACAAATTCAAAAACTAAATTGTTCATCAAAATTCAGAACATAAAGTCTAAAGTTAACATTTTAAGTTCGCCAGAACCTTTTAGTTCCCAGAGTAATACGGTCACTATAGTGTGCAAAATAAGCAATTAAAAATTAAAAATAATATTATTACTTAGACCTACACATTTACATTTATACTTATTTTATTATTTATATCCTGTTCATCATAGTCCAACAAAATGTAAAAACGATATTTTTTTTTTAATCCGTAAGAAAGATAATATACATGTATGGTTTAAAGTATCTACAGGACAATTGAAGAGTGGACTCGGCTATTGATTTATTTTGATTCTCTAAATACAATGTGGACGTGTCTCGTGGTATTTGCTTTATTACATGGAATTCGCAGTTTGAAATCTCACTGAAATATTTCTCTATTTAATGTATTTCATTATGGAAACTGCAGTGAATATTCAGTACAATCTACAAAACAACTACATATATATATATAATTATTAATTATATATTTATATAGTCATATATATTATAGGTAGCTAATTTTTTCTTGAGATTAATATGGTGCATGTCCCTGTTCTCTTATTTCTAATTACATTCAATTATTGGTTATTATTATTAATTGAATATAGGTGCTCACATGTTATTATATCAAATGTTTTTTATTTATCAATTAGATACTTAATAGTATTAACTATTAAGTATGATAATTTATGAATTAATAAGTATCTTAAAATATATTTACATAAATAACAGTTTCTGGTAGTGGGAAGAAGTTACTTAAAAATGGATTTAATAATTATTTATAATAATATTATGTGTTGATGTTTTACTAAGCAATATTATTATATACTATTATACATTTTCAAACGCTTAGGCCAAAATGATTTTTGTATGCCTTTAATTATTGTTTCTGGTTTTCAATAAAATTGCATTTTATTGAAAAATATATTATTTGTTGACATTAGATACTTATTTGTTTTATGTATAGGTTTATATTGGCCTTTTATACAGGCATACTAAAATAAGTTTATCAGATACGATATTATTGCGATGTACTTATCAATAAAAATATACGCTTTATATAAATTATATCGCTATAAGCAACGTTGTATTCGGGTACATATTAATATATTAAATAGGTATACGTATTTATTGTAATAGAACTTAGTATACTATTTTAGTTATTCCACTGCAGTCTGTAAGTATTGTACACCTATTCAATATGCAATGCATATGTGTTATATGTATTCGAACGTACAGTTCCTTAAAGTTTAATATTAAATCTTATTTTTACTTTGAACTGAGAATTTCTGTTATTAGACTAGCTTTTGATATTAATATCTTAGATTTAGATTAAAAAAAAACTTGCTAAATTTTTGAAACAATTTTGTATACCTATGTAGTTTGTTTCATCCACAATATTGTATGGCCATGAGTTATACTGTACTCTGTAACTGGCGTAACTTAAGACACATATCAGCGGAGGATTCAAAATGTTTTTTACATACTAAACCATCTAATAACTATATCAAACGCCGATAATTTGTTAGCCAATATATTTAGTGCTTATAGTTATTTATACTTTTCAATAGAATTTTGTACCCATGGACCTCTCGGCTACGACCTTGTAGTTAGAAAAAATACAATTTAACATTTTTAAACATTTTCCGGATACAAATGATGTACTTTAAGTTTCCTAAAAGACATTTTTTAAGTTTCCCTCGGTCATTGGAGGGGTTTCCCGATTAATTATTTATTTGACAAGTAGAAGTGTACTTGTTTTTTACTGTCTTAGAAGTTGGGTGTTGACACATGAAAATATTATTCATTCATAATATGTATAAAAAAAGTCATACATTTTTTGAGTAAAACATGACTTCATTAATTTTTTACCGCCCTCCACATGCCAATTATTTTATGTAAATCATTTGAATTAATTCCGTGTAAAAAAGTTACGAGTTAGAGAAATTTTTAAACAAGTTATATGCATTTTTAAATTGTAATATTTTACATTTATAGTATTACTCATAACTCCCATACAAATGTATTGAAAAACCATCAGACAAAGACAGATAATATTCTTACCTTAAAATCTGATATAGTATGTCAATTATTCACTTAGAATTAAAATTAACGCAATATTGATTCTGCCGAATACAAATTGTCCATGTTGTATATTTGTAATTCCGTAACACTGAGACAACGGATGATTAATAAATATATTAAAATTAATGTAATATTGTCTAATTTATATTATTACAGTTTATATTTTCTTAAATTAACTCAAATCATAAATCATGTTAAGATAATTTTTCATACATGTTTGTATTGTCCCTAAATATATGCCTTTTTTTATTTCTTTGACAAAAAAATATTAAATTTAATATTAAAAATGAATTATGTTGGCTTATATAATAGGTATAGTAAGTATACCTATACTACGTTTTATATTTTTAAACAACATGCATAAAGTGACTGAAATATTATTACATTTCTGACTATTTTCCCAGAATACTTTGTGTTTGGCGTGTTTGTTCACTAACGTACATACATTGACAGACGTGGTTTCCGATGAAACTAAATAAGAATATATGTCACATGTAGTCTAATTGTGTAGTAAAGCGTATTGCTTTATTATAGTTTATGGAATGAGACGAATATTATATTGTTTTTTAATATTGACATAAGAACGTTTTGTATCATCGCTGGCCAATGAATGGATTATAATTTCGTACCCAATACAACAAAGTCCAATGGTGTGTTCAGGTTTTCTAGACCAAATATTATGAATACCATAATTCATAATTATCCATAAATATAGTAACATTTTCATTATCTACATTACTCGTATAATTTTCATATCATATTTGTTCATGAAACAAATGCATATATATATTATTATGTTTTTTAAAAATAAATAAGTATTATTTTTTTACCAATCAAATTATTAGGCACCTATGTAATAATTATGTACAGTGGATGTGAAAGTATATTAGGTATACTGATTAGTTCAATTTTGAAAAATAATAAGCCCACCAACGCGCTTAGCTGCCTACCATTTCCATGATATAGGTTCCATAATAATAATATGCACTTCCTTATCATGTAGGGATTCGCAACAATGAGATAGCCGATTCCTTAGCCAAATCTTCCTCAAACGTTATCAGTCCTTCTTTTCCCTTAATTCCTTGGCCAGATTTTACTCCTCTCCTACAATGTCATGTTTCCACCCTTTGATCCGCCTATTGGAACATCTTACCTGCAAACTTTGCCTCAAAATTTAAATCTATTGTTCCTAATATTGGAACTGATATTTAGTTCAAAAATGTATCTCTATCCAGATCATATATCATACAGTTCAATCTTTTACGTATTGGACATTATCTTTTACCCTCCCATGCCTATAAGTTAAACTTAAATGATTCTTCCTTTTGTACGCTTCACTTGAACGAATGCCTCTGCGATTTATCGCATATCCTTTTCGATTGTCCTTCACTCTCTGTAAAACGTACTCATTTAGTTTCTTCTCTTAATTCCTTTAGCGCCCCCTTCAATCTCTCCTCTATTTTAAATTCCAACTCTGACCAAGTTGTTACTTATTTCTTTTATCGAGAAGGCTGGCTTTGTCATTTGACTCTTTTTCTTTATTATTTATTGATGTATTTATTATTTATTTATTTGATTATTTATTTATTTTATTTTATTTATTTTCTTTTTTCTTTTTCATATAACGCATTAATATTGTACACATATTATTTATCTTATTTTGTTTAGCTGTAAGATACTTAAATTGTCGAGCTAAATTGTTTATAAAGGCTAATAAAAAAAAAAAAATAATAATAATAATAATAACATGCACTATAAGCTTAGCTTTATTTAACTGATAATAGAAAGTACCAATAATAATTGAGAACGTTGAATACACATAGAGGTTAATATACTTATATGATATATATCAAATTAATGTTATAGAAGTTCCACAATTATTAAAAATTAAAAACCAAGCTATGTGTTATGTTGGAAATAAATATTCAATAAAATTTAATTTATTTTAATAATTTAATATTTACAAATTTTTTTAAAATCTTTTTTCTATCTATTTTATTCACAAACGACAATTCTATCAAACATTTGAATGGAGTAAAAGCGATCATTTAAAATGTCTATAAATGACAATAAAAAGAGTGAAAATATTTTAAATATTACATCATATTTAGAAAATGCTAATATAAATATTTGAGAAAACATTCAAGTCTTTATAAATATTATTTTTAGAATTAAGTCAAAAAAACAAAAATGATTTTGCAAAAAAAACGACTTTACAAAAATATTATTAGTTTTTTTGTTTTCCCATTTTTTTTTTTTTTTTGAAAATGAACGATAAATGACAACTTTTTACATTTTACCCTCCAAAGTACAAAATTGATCCAATCTGAAATATAAAAGAATAGCCCATTAAAAATAAATTGTTCTATTTTATAACAGAAATTACAAATATATACATTTTTTTTGAAATGATTTATTAATTTAGGTAAAATATTGTTAAATAGCCACATAGGCATTAATTAACTTTTTAGCTTATGTTTTTAGTAATGATAAATAATCCTTAAATTATGTTTTCGAAGAACAAAGCGAATGTTAAAAATCAGTCTCATGGAAGGCATATGAAAAAATCATTTTACCACCATTGTCCATTGGCTTACAATTTTAAATGTTTCTGAATGTATTGAAAAAGTATCAGACATCAGAATTCAGAATAATTATAGGAATCGTCACCATCTATTAAACCTAAAAATGTGAAAAATGGGGTGTATGTAGGTGTATTGTATAGTAGTTATATAATGTAATATAATATGTGTATTATGTATAGTAATAAATAACTTTAAATCGAACCAAAATCATATGGATAGTACATATTTTTTTATGTTCGTCCATTTATTATTTGTCAAACTTCATATTTTATGACCTATCGTGTTATTGCCACACAATTTAATAGGCTTGAAACAATGTAACTTAAATAGTGATAAAAAAGGTACTAACTTATAACAACAATAATTATATATATTTTTACAACCTTCCTGACACTAGTAAACCAATAAATATCTTGAGTGGCAATTTCAATAAATGTACCTAGGTATTGTTGAACAAAATATATGTTTTATGGGTCAACGATTGATAGTAGGTAATACTAATTTAAATTTCAGGTTAATTTTTCAAAATAATCTACATAATTAATAAACTTATAATTGACAAAAATTATTAATATATTTTTAAGTATATTTTATACTAATAGTATATTCAGTATTCAGGGTACATCCAGGATATTTGATAAACAGTTCATAGTAGAGATGAAATAATACGATGTATGAATATATGATTAACATTTTGAATCAAAATTAATCTTATGTGAAGTGTCAACCTAACTCCTACTAAGTAGTAAGTACTTATATAACCATAAGCGAGTTATCTACAGACAACAGGCTATCATAATATATGTGACCCCTCCCCACCACAAATTATGGGAAGACTTTTAAAACCCTGCAGTATATTGTGTATACTATATATAACTACAATATATTTAATAATTTCATTATCTACGACGAAAAAAATCAAAAAAGTTTATGAAATATTTAAATTCAAGCATTTTATTCCTAAATAATTATTACGTATACCTACTTATATAATTACATTTTTAAATTATTGAATTTATGGGTTCATTATACCTACATTTTTTAATTACATCTATATTAGTTATTTTTAGTACCGAGTTTTTATTTCATCATTTCCGGCTAATGAAACCAATACACATTTTATTAATTTATGTAAAATAAAAGTTGTCATTTTACCCATATATTTGCTTAACTTAAAAATATAATAAAACATTACATGTTTTTACAATTGGGTGATAAAATTGACTTATTTTTAGGATACCTATATAAATATATAATATAATATGTCATATGTGATTTTACATTTCAACCATCCAAAATTATTTTATAGATTACGTATTTTAAAGCCTAATTGTTTATTGTTATTACCTACTTATTTCTATGACTTAATGTAAATTAAGATTTTTGAAAAATAATTTGGCAAATTAAGATTTAATGATTTGTTTTCAATGTCGATACTTTGCCATGAAAGATACATTTATTTCAACCCTAGAGTGGGCATCAACATTGAACACTATTATTGTAACAGTCAAATACCTATTGATTTTGACTTCACTGTACAATAATTTGTCTGCATTAATTAAATTATATACTTTTAAATATTTGTTTACTGAATTTATATTGGTTCCATTTAATAATATTTTTTACATTCTCTAGAGTCAGAACCGAGATAATTACTAAAATGACTAACATACAGTATTTTTGGTAAACTTGTTGTGACTCATGTGGCATATAAGTATATAACGCTGACACAATACAAATCACATTTACTTTTAATATGTGTCATAGTTTTTATTATTACTCGATATTCTGTGTACAGTATAGGTGAACCGGTCATTTATCTGCAATCGGTAGGTAGGGACTAGGGTACAATATTGCTTAAGATATTTAATGAAATCCGGATGCCACCCACGACGTAACCCTACCATCAATAAAAAAAACCAACGTAAAAACAATTTCTGTATGCATTTTTTTAAACGTATAAAAACATAATTCTGACCACCGCGACACTATACTGGCTGAATACTCGAGTGTCTGTTTATTGTGTTCTATTAAGTCTGTCGGAACAGGTATAAAAAGCAGAAAAAACTTTATTCGACATCAAACGTCTATGCTATTCCGACATGCCCAATATGGATACAACAGAAAAAAACAATCGGAAAACAAGTTGATTGACTGTCGTGTTTAGCGTCTCCTCCAGCTGAGCAAATTCTTTTTTTTATGGATTTATTGTCTAGATATTTTCCACGCGATTTAAACGTTCTACTTTTTCAATACCTTTCAATTGCTCATTGGAGATCGTGTGTATATATGTGATATATCTAAACATTAATCGCTAGTGTATGTAGTACATTCACATAGGTGTAGTGTGTACATAATAAAACGATTGTGACAAATATCTGTCACATTATATTAATTTGATAATGTATAAATTACACTCTACATTTCTTCAAATCTAGTTGAACACTGTAATAATCTTTCATCTCACTATTATGCGATTTTTGATCATCCGTTTCTATTTGATTTTTTTAAGTCTTATTTTAATGAACTATAAGAAGACCAATAATATATTGTTACTGTATATTTAAGATTAAAAATACAGAGAGCAATAACTAAAATAAATCGAACCAAATACGCCTATTAGAATCGTTCGTTTCTATACGTAACACTGTGATAGTAATCGTGTTAATCTTCATGTTTCATTTTGCCACAGGATTTTAATTTATTATAAGTTTGTGAAACAATTAATATGTTTTGTATCTATTTACGAATAATTTGTTGTTTATCCATTATCCATTCAAATTAGGAATAGGAGCCAGTTTCTATTATTCCCTTTGAAAAATCTTATACTCGTGTGCGCTTTTTTCGAGCACTATACACACATTACGACTTAGTTATTTGTTTTTTTTTTTTTTTATATAAATTGCATTACAAATGCGATGTAGAGTTTCTTTGGCCTGCAGCTGTCATTTATATCTACCCCCTCGATCCATCTTCCCCATTGGACGACGTTTATGTGCAACTATGACAATAATTAGCGAGTTAACTCTCTTGAGCATTAATAATACACAATGTGTATTGTATACTCATGACGTCGTTCCCGGTATCATGGCCGACTCGCATATACAGCGGTGCACTTACTATATAGTCAACATCATGTGTGCGAATGTACAACTATAGGTATACCGTATACGCTATGTTACGGGTAATTAACCTGGTACATTGTGGTTGTATTGTAAATTTGTAACCATTCTAGCGATTCCTTAAAAGTTTTAATTTTTTGTTAAACTCAATTTTAAAATTCCTATAATAGTATATACTAATTTTCCAAATAGGTGTAGTAACATTTATACAGACCAACTAGAACTTTTCAATAACTTAGGATCAGTAAATATATTCCCCTCTAAAAATAAGACAAACATCCAAGATTTCCAAAATTTACTCAGCACTCGAGTGTATATTTAATTATTCATAAAAGTATCCTAATACCTTTTTTAATTGGGGCTAGGTAAATTGGGTCCACGATTTAATGATTGTGTACATTGTGAAGCGGTAAGTTGAGCCTCAGGCTTAAAAAGGCAGTAGGTAAGTTGGGTTCTAAAATATACTATATTAATATGATACCCAATTTAAGTTTGTTAAATCCTTATCATTTAAGTTTTTACCAAGAGCGTAGTATTATAAAAAGCACATACATTTTAATTGAATTATTATAATAGAAATTTAATTTATTTTTTAATTTATACAATTTATACTCCGATTTATACCGAGAAAATAATATATTTAGTTTAGGTATTTAGGCCATAGTATTATAAAAAACATATTTTAATTTATTTATACCATATATTTATATTGAACATATATTATAAAAACATATATATTAATTTATACCATAAATATAAAATTTGACTTCTAATAAAGATCATTATATATTTAAAAATGGGATGAACGACCCTACTAACTTTTTTTCCGAAACTCAATTTACTCTCTATCTCTTTTTGCGGGACCCAATTTACCGAGTTACGGTCATTTGTTACCCAATTTATCGATCCCGTTTTTATGTACTGCATTCATTAAACTAAAAAAAATAGTTTGAAAAGGGAATACCTGATTTTAACTTTATTACGTCATTTATTCATTAGGTACACAAATATATATATATAAAATATAAGCAATTAAAATCCTGAAATAAATTAAATTTATGTTGAGATACCAAAATATTTGGGCATATAATAGGTTCTTTTTAAAAAAAAGAATAAACATTTATAATATCCATTGCGTATGGTAAAAATGTTCATTTAATTTTTAATAGTATTTGTAAGAATACTCTTTATAAAAGTAATTTTGTTTAAATTTTAAATTATTGAATAATGACTAATGAGTATGACGTACGTATATTGTATTACTAATAACTTTATAATAAAATAGTGCTTAAAATATTATTTAAATAAATGGAAAACATAGTTCGTGCAGTGAATATTTCTAAAACTTTATATTTTATTTCTGAAGCAATTATTAATACTTTATAAAACTTTTTAAATCAACAAAATAAAAGGCGAAAGCCGAAAAGTTTTAAGTATATTTTACTAAGTTTACATATATTTTAATTTATTAAAATTACTGATTTTAAATTTAGAGAAACTAAAGAAAAAAGTAAAACTGTGAGAATTTTTTATAAAATATTTACTTTTACAGCATGGAAAAACAGACACCAATTAATAAATTGTCATTTAAGGGCATTGGAAGAAGTGGTTTGCTGTCTTTTTGTTTATAAGATACTCAATAAAGGAATTTGGTCGTTAACACAATACAGAACACAGACACACTGTATATTCTTAAGTTTTAAGTGTTGTAATTTGTAGGCTGCAGGATACATATTGTATACATAATATCATGGAGAAAAATTATCTACGTCCCAGATATAGGAGCAAATAGGGGTAGGGGTTTTAGAGACTAAGCCCTCAAAATATTTACTACATTTTGCTTTAAGCTTATTCTGTCTTATTTCGTTTGAATATTATTATAATAAGGCTTTAGCCGTCCCAAATAACAAATTGTGTTCAATGTTCAAATAAATTTTGTTCACAGGTTATTAGCGTTCCTAAGCTCACTTAGACATGTCTCGGATTCATGAATCATGATAGTGATTAGTGGTGTATTATTATTATACATTTTAAAGCAATGATAAATAACTCGAGAGCGGTATTAAAAGTCTATTGGCTTATTCTGTTATGTGAATGTTGATTTTTTTTCCATGTGGACGTAATTAATCATTTTTAAGTATTTTGCGCTTCACCTACTCCACAGTTATCAGTTTTTTCTATCTTTAACTATAGCTTATACTCATCTGATTCTTATACATTTAGCGTGGACGCAGTACCTCGAAACAGATTTAAAAATATTAATTTTATGGGTGTATGTTAGTGTACACACCTTGCTCATTTCCGCCCATTATACTATTATCAGAGTAGAATGTAGAAAGAAAAAATATTATTTATAATATGATTGGCATTGATTGATGAGCCTGTGAGTGCGATGGCACCCGTTGAATAGAATAATGAAATTAGATAGGAGATGCATGTTATCGAGTTGAACGATCTTCGTTCTAGTAATTGTTATATATAGTAAAACCTGCACGTGGGTCCATGTGCCGTTAATTGTCATTTTTAACATACTAAAATGATGTAGAGAAATAACAATATTTCTATTGTTTATTAAATATTAGGTACCTACTGCAGGCTGCAACATAATATGTACAGTGTACCTACACGTTATGAGTTATAAGTTTTAAGTTTATAATTTTTACATGATACTTAAGATATATGTATATACTGAAAAATTGAACTCTAAATATAGAAAATGATCTACAATTGTAAGTAATTTAACTATTATAATTACCTATACCATAAAATATTATTAGTTCTGATATGTTTTTTCTTTTTATAATTTCAAACAAGTATGTAATATTTTCCATTGTTATGATAATATAAGCAACTCTAGTTTTGTGAAATTTAGGTTTTCTCTTGTTTTTTTTCGGGACGCTCAGCGAGTAGATATAACGAGCGTATGTTCATACTTGAAAACCCACGGTAAGCCATACGTGTATACGTTTGGCAAGGTTGACAATTTTTTCTTCAATTCCATAATTTATTGTTGTTATTATTAAGACAATGATTATTATGTTAGGTTTTTTTGCCATTTTGTCTTTCGATTTTTTCTCATATAACATCGCACTTTTGCACTTCATGCCAAGCCGTGTAAACACCATGTGACACTCGGACCGTGATGTATACAATCCATCAAATTCAATGACCTAAACGCGAGCGATGGCCGATGGGTATATTGTTAGGTACTTGTCCGGTGGCAGCGGCGGGGGTTTCTGCGAATATCTCGGGGCGAACTGGTTCGATCTGGCTCGGTCGCGGTGGCGGCGGTGATCGCTCTATAACAGCACGAGACGATGTGCCGTATGTCTCAATCGCCACCGCATCTTGTACCACTTTTATAATAATATATTATTATTATCGTTGCATAGGTACACGTCATCGAGCAATACGACATAACGACCGGTTTCGCTGTTTAGGTATTTCCTATCGTTTATTACGACGATCTTGTATTGTGGGTAACCGTTGTAACAAATTTGTCATCATCGTTTAAAATACGATTGAAATTATAGAAACATATAGAAGAGAAAATAAATTTCAAACGTTTTCTTATTAAATTATTGCTAATTGATCATTAAAAGAGAAGGGTGGCAGACTTGAGGAAAAACTAGAAACATTTTTTAGTTTGCTGGCAGAGTTAAAAGTTGTGTACACATTTTTTGTATTAATATTTTACTGCTGAGAGGTACTTTGTACTTAATAGTGGTAAAAGGCTTAGCGGTCTTACTTTTTTAAGTGAATACAAATATACGTGATACATGTACACTGATATAGTAATATCGCGAACAAGGGAATTAAAAATTAATGCTAAAATATGTGAATATATACACTATAGATACTGAAATCATAATCATGTAAATAACGATTCAAGTATTCACGTGAATGATTTTAATTGCTATCAACTGAAAGTTTATATTATTTATATCGAAAATATCACAATTTAAGATAATCTAAGACTATTAAGACTCAAGAGACTATAAATTATAAATTGTTATTAATTTAACAACATTTTTAAATTTAAAATGGAGAATTTGCAATCTATAGTACATGTATAATAAGCAAATAGTATATAATATGATATGAAGAATATTCAAATGATAATATATATATATATGATAAGGGAGACTGTTCTGCAGTAATAGAACCCTCAAAATAATTGTTAACTAATGATTCCTAAAAGATGGTCAGGTATTGCATTACAAACCTTTTTAAGTACAGTATTTTTATTCTGTCGTATTTTATATATATTTTTGATATGAGCAAAATCATCTTTAACCTACGAATACGATAAGTTCTAAATAAATGAAACTTGAATACACAAATTTAAGGGTATAAATGAATAATAATAAATAATTCATGGATAAGCGTAAATAAAATATTATAAATTCACTGAAAATTTTAAACAACGGGTCTTATAAATCAAACCTTAATAAGGTGAATCACGTGAAAGCTTGTACACGTGAAATAAGGAGCCCTTGACTTAAAACTCACGTTGATTTTCCAATTGCTTGTTTTTCTTACAACTTCTTCTTGTTTAC
This sequence comes from Aulacorthum solani, assembly GCA_008528875.1. NCBI lineage: Eukaryota > Metazoa > Arthropoda > Insecta > Hemiptera > Aphididae > Aulacorthum > Aulacorthum solani. Next base: position 4,260 of record PVMI01065017.1, on the reverse strand, counting down.
AATCAATGAAGCCTTGCTTCAACGAAAACTGAATTCTGTTTTTCAAGGAAGTTTCTTCAAATCAATAACTTGCTAAACTTCTTATGGTTTCATATTTATTTGGCGTTATTGAAAACTGCAACCAACTATTGCTTGAACTTAATTGTAGCTACTTAGGACTAAGTTAATAACATGTTTAGTACGTATATTAAATAAATAGCTTATTACTATATACGCTGACAGATGTAATATGTAAAAATGAATAAGTTGATACACCCCTAAAACAAACACACAAAAATGAATGGTATTCGACAAAATAATGACATTATTTAAATATTTTTACAGGTTCAAAGATAATCGTCCTTATCCGTGGCCTGGTGACGTCTCCAGTTTCATATTGAATCCCGAAAGCGCTAATCAAACCATATACACGAGGAGTTTGACATCGTCCGACCATGGCGTGTATACTTGTCAGCTGGCCAATCAAACGAACATTGTAAATCATTCAATGAAACTCGTCACATTTGGTTAGTACCTATTTTGTCTTATATAATTAAGTGGGGAATGCAAAATAGTAAGAACAAAGAACGCATCTAGTCAAGACGTACAAGTTGACAATTTGTTTTATCAAATTTTAAATTTCTCGTATTTAGTTAGTTTTAGATTTATAACTATAGTTGACAGGACTAAAAAAAAAAAAAAAATAAATCTATCTAAACACTGAGTAGTGTAGGCGTGTAAGACAGTTGTTGTCGTTTGAAAAAGTTTAAATACGTGTGATAATGTGATATAATTAATCTAATTACTAATTAACGTGTGCCTATAGATCTTTTTTATATTTTCTATATTTATTAAAAAAGAAAAATAATTTCAATCAATATGGTCGTCCATCTATAGTATTTACTGATAATTGGTTTATTAAAAAATAGGACACTAAAATGTGTGTGTTATAATTTAGTTATTTTTGAAAAAAAATGTACGGTTGTAAAAATGTTAAATATGTCAAGGGAAGATAATATTGATTATATATTATAATAATATGTTCGTGTATTAATATTACATATATTTACAAATAATTCAAAATCGTAACGTTGATACGGTTACGGATTAAATCTTACATCTTTTGGGTTAATGACTCGGCAAATATCACACAATATGTCGTCTATTGTTTTTACATACTGTATACATGTCTAATAATAATTAATAGTAATATGAATTATAGGCTAATAGTGTGGACTGATAAATGACGTAGCCATGAATGATGTGTCAGCAATATAACACCTTTGTATTAATGGGGAAATGAAAAACGTTGCTAAATAATCCAGTCAGGATTTATTAATAGTAAAATACATTCTACCAACTAAATGCGAATTCTCGGTAATGCGATTAACGTCAGCTTGTGTTTGTACTGCGATGATGTTTATGTTTATTTAGATTTTACGATAGTGTTTTCTATTGAATAAAGCGAAATGAAGACTTCATAAAAAAAAATAAATGTATGATGTTTTTTGATAACGCATTTTATATTCTAATGACCTCTGGTTTACATTGTAACATAGGTAATACCACCACCGGTCAATACTCAATTTAACTTGTTTAGTGCGGGTCTATCCAGATTTCAAGTAACTTTAAATATTCATTTCGTGTAGATAGATTTCCAATACCAACAGCATTATATCACGTATAAATGTAATAATGTATAGTAATATATAATATAATATAATATAATAGCATTTTTTAAATAATTTTATATTATGAATCAAACAATATCAATTAAATTTTTTTTTAATTTTTGGTGGCACATATTATGGCTTCGCCACTTTTAACCGTCTTACATATTTTACAAAAGAAAATACCTGTTTCAATTATTTTCAGCTCAAAAATAAAAGTAAAATAAGAAAATATCTAATAAAAAAAATAATATTTATTGTTATAAGATCTCATTATTAATATTTTCACATTTGAAAATACTCAAACCATTCTAAGACCATTCGAGTATTTTAAAAATCAGAAGCAATCATATTTTCCAATCGTATTGTGATGTATTTATTCGTACAACAAGTTCTTATATTATTATGTAGATGTAACAAAATTCAAAAGCTTTCTATTCAAACCATAAAGTGTTAAGTGGTTTAGTTTTTTAGTTGTTTGTATTTTATAATATTTCACTATAATACTCTATAGTCATGTGTAATGTGTACTTACTAGATATTTTTGATTTATTAAATATTTTATAAAAAGCTTTTTTAAGTCCTATGTTAATTTATACAGATTGCAAATTTTGTCGACTCCACTTTTTATAATATTTGATATATTTCTACATTACCATGATAAATTATATTAACAGTAATTACTTTCTATTGATTTGAACTTATATAGACTAAAAGTGCTAAAATATATAAAATCTGTAGGTATTATTAATTATTGTTATTAATCAAGTATTTTTGGTTATGTACAATGTTAACTGTTTGCATTATTGTTGAATGTTAATGATATTCTAGTACGCATACATTTAATTACTTGAATATACTGAATGATTCACCAAGTATGCTAGCCCCTTTTATCCTTAAATAATATATTGATGTATTTACTCAAATTCTTATTTTTTAATTGTGATATGACTATACTTAAACCTTAAGAACAATATTTCCAAATGGTAATTAGGATTTTTTATACTATTTAAGAAGTGTTATGTGGTGACTAGTGATAAAAATGTATTATTTTTAAAAGAGAACCATCCATTTTTTCCATAAATTATCAAGCCGATGAATTTATAGGAAATATTTATTTATTTTAAACTTAATTTAAATTCGATTTTGAGTATCCATGAGATTATGATATTCATGATAATAGATTTGTAAGAGTGGGAGGTATAACATTTATTTACATTTTATAATTTATAAACATTTTCTAAGTAGGATTAATAAATGTAAGAGATATTATATATTACATATATTTTATATAAAACGTTTATTAAAGGCTATTATCGTTGTAGTAAAGTATAATACAATTTATTATAGTACCTATTATACTTTATAGTTTATTTTATATTCTATATTTTAATAAATCTTAGAAACTTTTCATTCAATTTTGAGTTTAGATACATGACACATCATATATAAACATTAAAGGAAATACACCTGCTTTACAATTTACTGTAAAAAAATTTGAATCTCATTTAAAATAAAGACATTTGTGTAAGCAGATGCCACAGTTTTTAAATTGTACAAAAATATAAGTACTTAAAAAAAGGTTCTAAAATGTATTATTATAAGTTTAAAAAAATTATAATGCTTGGTGAATCATTCTGTATATTTTAGTATATGAGTACAAGAATATTATTTAAATTTAATGATAATACTATGTATAATATGTAATAATTTACACTATACGCCTATGACCTATATACAGTATACATAAGGTAAATAATCATTGAAACCAATAATTCTTGATTAATAATAATAATGACTAATTAAACAGTGCAAATAAACATATATTTAATTCACGGTAGCGCCACAGAACACGTCATAAAATAAATAAAAAATAAAAGTATTTGAAAATATAGTGTTTAGTCATACTTAAAAATGTCAAATATCAGAATTTAAATAAATTAATTAAAGGAAAGTATAGGGATGAGCTGCTTGATGAAACATCCTGTATGCTAAATATATACTATAATATAATACATTTCTACAAAAAGAGATTTTTCTGAGAATACATATTTATGAAATGGTTTATTTAGGATATTTTTCGGCGATTATTTGTGTTCATGTTTAAAAATAAAGGATTAAATTTTCATACAATAAAAAAATGTATTACTCAATACTCAGTATTTACAATATTGACATACACAGTATATTATCAGGTAGGTAATCCACCTGCGATGGATTCCGGACCCCGCTAGATAGGTACGTAATCCCGTGCACTTCGTTGCCCATTAGAAATGCTAACTCTACATGAATAATGTTTTATTTATTTTTTGTTGAATTCGATTTAATGAATGCTTCAATTAACCATTAGCAATCTCAAATATACAAAACATACTAATTTCTACTAATTATTTCTTCTATAACCAATAGCAACCATTTACAAACAAAAATTTCCTTCGTAAATCTCAAAATCTCTAGGTTCTAATAAATAGTTCATACTGTAACTAAAAAATGTAAAAAATGTATAAACACAATTTTTTTAATAAGCATTTAAATTACATATTAAAATCAATTTTAACGATTTTTGTTGCTTTGTTGAACTTTAAAAATATTATTCATGGATATATTAATA